>JAGGAQ010000651.1:0-10918 GCA_017657225.1 Termitomyces sp. T69sscA | reverse complement strand
CGGAGGGTGTAGTGTGCGTATACCTTGACGACATCCTCATCTACACTAACACGCTTGAGGAGCACCGCCGGGTTACATACAAGGTCTTGGAACGCCTCCGCCAGCATCAGCTCTACCTCAAACCGGAGAAGTGCGAGTTTGAGCAGACCCGGATCGAGTATTTGGGGCTGATCATCTCACATGGAGCCGCTGAGATGGACCCGGTGAAGGTGGCAGGTGTGGCAGAGTGGCCGGAGCCCAAGAACAAGAAGGAGGTGCAGGCCTTCCTGGGATTCACCAACTTCTACCGGAGGTTCATCCAAGACTTCTCCCATCATGCGCGCCCACTATTCGACCTCACTGCAAAGGATGTTGCCTGGAACTGGGGACCCCCGGAGCAGACTGCTTTTGATGCTCTCAAGTGCGCAGTCACCTCCGGGCCTGTTCTTCTCTTCCCGGATGACAATTTCCCCTTCTGGGTGGAAGCTGACAGCTCTGACTTTGCCACCAGGGCTGTCTTGTCACAACAGTCCCGGGATGATGGGAAGTGGCATCCAGTGGCCTTCTACTCCAAAAGCTTGAACGCAGTAGAGCGCAACTACGAGATCCACAACAAGGAGATGCTGGCCATCATCCGGGCCTTCGAAGAATGGCGGCATTTCCTGGAGGGCTCCCAGCATAAGTTTGAGGTTTGGACCGATCACAAAAATCTTGAGTATTTCCGGACGGCCAAGAAGCTCAACCGTCGACCCTCTCTTCTCTTTTCTACTCTAAGTTCTCTCGACTCTTTGTTCCCGGCTCTCTTCCCTTCGGCTTAATCATTTCCATCTCCCGCTATCTTATCTCAACCCTTTCCCCTTTTGGTTATCCGACTTCCCCAGCTCTGCTTCTATCCCTGGGACTCGCTCGCCCACCGGCGCTCGCTCGTCTCACTCTCCTGCACCCCCGGGACTCGCGCCAACCCCCGGCACTTGTCCTTCCCCCTCCCCGGCACTCGTCTTACCCACCGGCACTCCCGGCACCCTTCCATGCACCCCTCCCCGTCCTGCTTCGGTCTCCTATGCCTCGCGCTACTCCCGGTGCTCTGTGTTTGTACACGGTGAATAGCTGTAAGGTGGATTTGCCCAGTAGACTGAGCCCCCGAGGTCAGCGGAACCTGACATTACTTACCACACAGTATATAAGTTGTAGAGTAGCAAGTAGTACTAGTCTTGATATTACCATACTTCTTTCCTTGTTTCTTTGTATTTTGCCTCTGTCTTGTAGTCTCGTGCGTTCTGGTCTCCATTTTTTGACTCTGCTTCATTTTGTATCATACTCATCTCATATTGTCTCCTACTCAACATCTCCACTTGTCTCTTACTCTAAATCTATCTCTGCTTTGCTCTCTCTCCCCTCCCACCTCTAAGTTCTCTTTTCCTCTTTCGTCTCTCTCGCCTCAAGTCTCAACTCATCCTGCTTTCCCTTTCCCTTATCTTATCTCAACTCTTTCCCCTTTTGGCTCATTTGATCTCTGCATCTCTCACTTCTACCCCCAAGACTCGCTAAGTCCCTGTGCTTGCCCCAGCTCTCTACTTGCTAATCCCTGGGACTCGCTCACCCCAGCCCTCTACTCGCTAATCTCCAGGACTCGCTTGCACACCAGCGCTCACTTGTTTCCTTCCCTTGCACCCCTGGGACTTGTGCCTACCCCCGGCACTCATCCTCCACTCCTCCCCAGCACTCACCCCCCAGCCCAACGTTACCAGCAATCCATTGCTCACACTCCTGGCTCTGCTTCGGTCTCCTATGCCTCGTGCTCTTGCTAGTACACTGCGTCTGTGGACACCGTGTGCACTACATAAGGTATTCACCCAGTGGACTGAGCCCTTGTAGTCAGCAGAACCTGACAACTGCAGATTGTGTTGAGTGCATATATCAAGGCATACTCAAAGAGGGTACACCAACAAATTTTATAGGTGTAGCTGAATGCCAGGCCAAAAAAGGCATTTTCAAGGCTAGGATGGCCATATACCAGTGTGTATTGTGCCAGCTCCTTGATATTGAAGGGCTTGTCTACACTGAGTGCTTTCATTATGTGCTATACCACCTGGTTCTTGTCATCAATGCAAGTGAGTCTGAAGGAGATTTCCACCTTAAGGATTATGTTCCACTCTTCTTGGGTCATATATAACCCTCACATCTGATACTCCTTTTTTTGCAAGAGAGCCTGCATCACTTTGTTATAAAGCTCAGGAATTATGTTTCCTGTAAAATGATGCAGCATGCTCAGTAAAAATCTTGCAATACAATCTTAGCAGGGCATGAACTCATCATGATGTACTTGAAGAGTTGCTCAAGCTTGCTGAAGTTCATGGAGAACTCCTTGGATGCATGCTTGTACACCATCATCTTTGGCTTCTTAGCAGGCACATATACTTTGACTTGCTGTATGCTGCCTAGTTGGTAGCTGCTTCAACCAATATAAAAATTTTCCCAGTCCTCCTATGAAGCAGGAGTTCAGACATTTTGCCCATTCAAAGCATGTAGCATTCATGTGTTGTTGTGCCACAGCAGAGTTTAATTCTCATTTTTACAAGACTGGATGAGTCACATTAAAATAACATTCTCACCAGTTTATATCAGACTATATAAGTGACTAGTTATTTGGTGTGGTATTATAAGGATATTTTAGACATACCTCAGTTGGTTAGGTAAACGACTGAGGTATGTGTCTGTCTGGTTCTGATCCGTATTTCAATAACTGTATAGTTTTTCACCTCCTCAATTTCTCTCTGCAGCACTCCAACCATGTGCATCACATGGTCTTGATGTGTTCCATGATCCCCTCCAATATGTGGGTCAGGATTCAGTCTGCTTGTCACTTCAGTGTATGATTTCAGCAAAAGCCCATAACATGTTGAGAAACAAGATCTTTTAGATACGATATATCAATAAAATAATCCTCAGTTCCATATAAGTGACTTTATTACTATACATATAAATATGGTATATCAATAAGATAATCTAAGCTGTATGTAAGTGATCTTTGTTCAGTAAGTAGATTGTAAGTAACTGACTCTTAATCTCATACAAGTGACTAAGGGTGTCAGTTTGTATGTGTGTGATATATATATTATTTTGTGTCTATTGTGTCAAATAGATAAAGAGTTCATCAGCAAAAAATCAATTAGATGATATGGCTAAATACAGCCCTGGAGTTCATTAGTTTAAGGGGGTATAATGCTCAAAGTATAGATGATTATATTCCTCTAAAGCCTGACCTAATGGTCAATGTAATATAAACTCACATTGATTACTGCAAAAGTATCACAAAACATTGTGACTCTGAAAAATATTCAAGACCACTCTTATATGAGGAATGCCAGGTAATCTCAGCGTGCTATCACATTGTCTTGACCTTATCAACCCAGGATATGATGGTAACTATGTGACTTGGAAATTATAACACATCCCAGGATCTTTTTCACTCATTCTCTAAACTGATACTGCTATTTGAAATCATCCTTTGATCAATGTGACTTCATTATAAGATGGCTATTGAGCCTCAATGAAAACATAATTTGATTTAGAATTGAGTATCCCAGATTAAAACCACAAACAGCATAGCCATTGGTATATATAATAAACTTTAAGCTTTCAGATTTTGATGGACTGTCTAGTTCAATGGTTATTCGAGTGTCATGTGACCTTCTCCAGAAGGTCAAGGTTTCAATCCTCAATTTTGTCTGTTAATGTTAATTTCTAGAGACATTGCTACTCAATCCTCAAATTGTCAGGTCTCTGTACTTGCTGTCCTCCCATTGAGGAAGTACATCCAGAGCATGTGTCTTTTTTAGCGAGTTAGCTACCCACATTTTGAAGGGATTACAATCCTATCCCAGAAGAATCCCACATTGTGTTCATTCTGCTCAAGTAATCTGATAATTACTAAGAATTACTTCCATTTGGTCACAATTACTCTAGTATTATCAAAAAGCCACTTTAGGACTATGGCCATATATCAGAACTAATATATTAGTTACCTGGGTGGACATAAGTACCCATATATTACCATATATTTTATGCGACTTTTTGCTGATGTTAGGACAAAGCTACTGGTCCGAGTGTGGGACAAAGTGGTTTTGGCCTCATTGAGGAGCACACTGGCCGGTGTGATAACCAACACACATGGGCTCTGATAGATTTTGACAAGCTGCCATTTTGAGAACTCGCAAATGTAACTGTCCTAGCCAACCGTCGTCAACACGGAGCGAATCAAAAGAGAGTTGCCTAGATTTGTGATTGAAAGTAGGTCAAAAGAGATTGTATATCAGGATCGGTAATTAACATAATACAATTGTTACAAATGAGGATAAATGCTAGTAATAGAAACCAAATCGTGCGTAAAGGCATTTCCGTCGGGGTGGTCTCCACCACCAAGAGTGTTGAAGCCAAAGAGTCACACGAGCGGGGCATCCCGCAAAAGTCCTGACCAGTAGAGGCTGACAGTCTATGCGTTGTCTACTGTGTTCGCCGAGACACCACCAAGAAAAAAAAAAAGAAAAAGAAACCAAATACCGGGTTGCTCACTGGGGGGCTGAGATCTTGAGAGACAAAATCGACGCTTCGTGCACGGGAAGGCTCATTACCCTTGGAACGCAATTGGAACCCGCCTTCACGACGAGTCCACGCAATTTCAACCTTTCAGTTTATTACCGCTGGCTTTACTGGAGGGTCCTTCACCATCCGTTTTCTGGGTTTATTAGTGGTTTTTATCTCTCAAAGTACCTGCGCTCACACTTTTCAGTAGTTTTGTTTGTTTTCTGCTTTGGTACTATCTCGGTTATGATGCCCTTCTGAACAATACTTTTTTCCTACAATTTCTTCATTTCGGACTGAACTCGATTCAATTGACCATCTTCGATGAACCTGGCGGTCTCCCAGGTGAGACAGAATGTAGAGAAAGGACTGGATGGTCAGAGATTGTGCTTGATTATGTTCACGCAGCCTTGACGCATAACGATAACGCTTATTCAAAAGGCGAACAAAGACTTCATTGGGAGGTCGATCAAAATGGACGTTGAAAAGGATAACAAGGAGTACAGGAGCATATGTAATTACACTAGATCATGACGTGTGCATAATTTATCATTATCGTGTGGAAAGGATCATCGTCAAATGTTCCATCTCTCCATGTGCTGCCTGCGTAGTGGCTGTGGATGCGTCCAGTTCCCAATGTCCAGTGGTGTCGAGGCTGTTCCGAAGATCATTGCAGGTTCAATCATTTCTGTCTCACTACGAGCCAGTGATCTGACTTTTTCTGAAGGACCTGCCACTGGTGTCACCGTATATGTAGCTTCTGCTGAATCGGTATCCCTGCAAGAATGATCCATGGAAGCACTGTCTCGATCGAATGTCACCCATATATCCTTGTCCTCTCCCCAGGACTCTGGCTCTCTGTCCACATCCATGTGGAAGGCTCGCTGTTCTGGGTCGTACGCCAAGTCTCTCTCCTTCAAAATCGCTTCTAGCTCCCGATCCGCGGTCTGCTCGAGCTTTATCTCCTGTTTTCTCGCGATGGTCTCAGGGGTGTCCACTGAGAGAAGGTTCTCTGTAATCCCGTCCTTCAGGAGGTATGCACTTGGTTTCTCTTCTCGAAAGGACGTGTTTGGGGTGAAATATAGCGAGGATGAGGATGGGGATGGGGATGAGGATGGGGTGCCGAACGATGTGTTGGCAGTGTAGTAGGATGAGGATGAAGAGGATCCACTCGAGTCCGAGCCTTCCGGTAAAAGAGGTTTGACCTGGGGGATGTAATCATGGAAATGGTCTGTCTCTTCGCGCATGTCTTGTCCCACTCCGGAGGTGTCGATGATCATAAAATCATCGTCCCCAAAAGACATCGGCTGGCTGTGATTTAGTATCATCGATCGGTAGTATGGCTGGATGGCTCGTTCTTGTGTGGATGAGACAGAAGCGTCGATATCGACCAGTCCTAGAGATTGTAACCTTTATAGTCGTCAGTTTCCCGCTTTGGCAAACGTCATGTCGCATATAGGTGGTTGCCGATGTACTGTTCGAACTCAAATGTGCTTTGACCTTCAAGGACGACAGTGCCACAAGACCTCCGTCTCGCTTTGGCACCAACTGAACACATAGACGATCTTCAAGTTGCTTTGATTTCCTTAGACCAAGTGTGTCGCTTGAGCTTGATGTTGCTTTGACCTATCAAGCAAGATATTATATACTATGCCTCGTTACCTCTGCGGGGTGCCACGTCCCGTTACACCGCTCAATGAAGTCAGATACGCTCGTGTGTCCTCCTTTGCGGAATGAACGATTTTCGTCAAACTGTAAGGATTTATGCAATATGTTCCATTTTTATCAGCCGCAGCATTTGAGAGGGTTATGACGACTATTTAATGACAGGGTCATTCTCGGCGAAGTATTCGTAGCTGTCAGCGTTAAGGATAGCTTTTGTTGCATTACTGATAGCAAGGTCCTTGCACAATGGTTGGGAGTACACGTAATCCACTGCGCCGCCATTCCTTACAAAGTGGGAAGACTTTTGGATGAGACTTCCAGCCTAATAGCTATTGTTGAGGGACGTTGAAATAGGAATGGAAGAAAAATCCACCATAGATTCCTTCCCTCCGATAGGTAAAGTCCAAAAAGTGGGACACAAGTAGATGACGCCGAATTCTTCTGGAATGACGTATCCCCAAGACCCCTCCTTTGTGCATGTGCAATCGTATTTGAATGATGAGAAGCTGTGAAAGCTGCTAATACGCCTGAAGTGATCTTTGACTGTGTTGTAGCGCGGACTGTCATAGGCTCCAAACCAAGTAATGTAGCGAGCGGTTGCATCAGTATTGTCTTCAAAGTATCTTGTTTCGAAATGCCTTTGAGTATGAGTTGATAAGACGTCAGATACATACATACTTGTAGGCTTCCTGAGCGTACGACTCTGCGAGCTTCATAGCTTCCAGCAGAGAATTCTTTTGGGGGAAGGAACAATTGAAAAAGGAAGCGTGAGGATGATAGATATGCTGGGCCCTAGTATTTAGCTGTTCTTCTCCATTGTTAAATATCGGCGCCAGAGGAGTCTGTAGAAGTTTATCATCTTTTTCAGTACGAGGCCCTGACCGAAGTAATGAATATGAGCAAGTTGGACAACAATAGAAGAAACCAACTCACCGGTTACTTCAGCCAGAAAGTCAGACATCGCCAAGGCAGTGCTTGTCAGCGCACTCAGAACTGATATATATGAAAACAGAGAACCTGGCAGTGGCAACATGTCCTTGGGGGATTTGTGTGGGGCGACAACCTGTCAGAGCCAAGCGGGTTGCTTTACATACGTGACGCGTGAGAAGTGCTCCAGACATCGAAACGTAATGAGATATGTTAACTGAGACCAAGAGCTTGCGTTCGACATATGGGTTTAGCTTCCCCTAGATCGATGATTCCAAGTCCCAGAATGAAGGCCCACGAAAGAACGCGTCACTCCGGAGAACAAAATTCGAATTGCGGACCCCGATGTACTCTGCTGATATGACTATTGGAAAGCAGAAGATAGGTCCATGGCGAGGCCACTAAAGGCGAGAGGATTTCATCTACCCTACGCTCACGAGACATAAGTTCACCACAGCCAGTTTTCTCTTAAATGAAATGTCGAGAAAGCTACATATGTCCCGTGCCGAGTCTCTTTTCGACGGCCACTCTAGAATCGTTAAATAGTCATTGACGTCGTCATTTACCTCAGTTTACTCGACGGCCATAAGAAAGTAAAGTTGTTGTGCTTCAACACCGCCGACCTAAATCACGAATGTAAAGATAAACGAACATAAAAAATCCCTACTTTCTCCTCCTTGTGAATCGCAACGGTACATCCGTCACTCCAAGAGTTAGAACCAAGTGTGCGTCCAGCACCCGCTCACGCCACGCTTCCTTGTTTTCCCCGTTCTCCAACAAAGGCTCCACTATCCAGTCTCGCAGAAGCATAGTAAGGAATGCGACAGCCTCAGTGGTGGCAAACTTGCGACCAATACATGCCCGAGGCCCAATACTGAAAGCAGAGAAGGCGTCCGACTCGCTTGAGATGTTGTACCATCGTGAAGGTTTGTATTCTTCTGGCTTCTCAAAGTAGCGGGGATTATATTCTTCCAAGAGTAGGTTGGAAGAATAGGATGTCATCAGTACTTGTCGTTCAATAGTAGAACCGGATAACTCACGAACGCCGATCATATCGACCATGACCTAGGATTCATTCAATACACGTATACTACGTACTTCAGATGAGGGAAATACCTGTACTCCCTTAGGAACAGGGAAAGGGGTCGTCCCCTCTTGACCCAAAGGGTTGGGGATCTGTAAAACAGTATCCTCCGTGGCTTCGCGAATCAAGATGTGTCCAGCAGCTATCATACCTCTTCATAAATTGGTCACTTAGGGATCTCAGACATATTACATACGGAACATTCGGAGAGCTTCATAGAAGACAGCAAGAACCTTATTGAGGTTGGGGTAATCTTCGTACATCTAGGACAAAGCATCACCAACGTAACACATACGAGATGAAAGAAGTCTCACAGGATCACGATCCCAGCCAATGACAGAAACAATCTGTTCCACGACTTCTTCCTGGATGTCTTGGTGAAGGCATAGGAAACCGAGAGTAGCGGCTAGAGTGTGTGCGGTGGTTTCTGGATAAAGAGAATCCGAACCAGTTTTTGTGTCAGATGTGGAATGAAGAGGATAAACGTACCATGACCAGCAAAAAGCATGATGTAAACGTTCCCAATCTGATGCGACCTTTGGTAACTGTCAAACCGTTTGCAAATAACACACACCAATTCCTGATCATCCAGCTGAAGCTTGCTCGCCTCTTCGTCTTCATTCGCCTTGACAAGCAGAGTAAACGCATCGTTTTTGTCTGCTATGCCTGAGTTCTGGCCAGAAATGTCAGCCCTACGTTCCGCTACTTGACTACGCATGAATTCCATGAGTTGCTCATGTGCCTCCCGAACTGCCTGGAATCTACAAAGGTAAGATTACATTGGGGATTTAAATCCAAATTCTATAATTAACTGCGACTGACCTGCGGAAAGGCAATGAAAGCAGCCACTTCGGGGCGGCGATGGCTAACATATGTGAATCGGCAACGATACGTAAAGCTTCCTGAACTGACATATTGCCATCAGGCGCAGTTGGTGGCGCAGACCAGTTGAACGAGAATCCAAAGCCACATTTCCCTATGATAAGCAGGGCTAGCTATATCGAGCATTCAGCGATAGAAGCACCGATAGATTCTACGCGCACCTTGAAGGTCAGTTTCTGTATAACAGGCACATCTATTGTGGTTTTAAAGCTCCAGTTTTCAGCGGATATCATCTCGCGATATGTCGCCAAAGTCTCTGTCCACACCAGTTGATATCTGCATGAGCATGAGTACTTGCTGCTGAGTGGAGATAACAAATCTTTCAACCTACAATTTGTTATTGAATGCAGGACCCATTATACGTCGATGCTTTCTCCACGTATCACCATCCGCTGCAACGAGATTCATGCCCCACAGGCTGCATGAAAAGATCAAACAAAAAGCGTACGTTGAAAGTTTACATGACCTACAGTAACGCCCGGCTGGCACTTTGAGGTTTTATAAAACTGCTTTTATGTCCTCCTCCAGCTACCTGGCGCGCTACATCTAGGTTTGATGTATATATACCAGGAACTCCCGAGATAAAAGGCACCATAGATACATTTTCACTTTGGTAATGCTTGTAAACTGAAAGAGGCTGAGTCAGTTATCTTATTCAGGCTACACAACACGTACAAGCTGATCGCCAAAGCCACGGAAAGCGGAGCCCAGGGTTCCACCACGTCGTTGGGAAGATTGCACCAGGAGCAGCCAAAGGCTGGAACGGGACACGCATCCCAGGTAAGCCATTCACGGCCTAGATTTAACGTTGCATTGAAAGTGACTCCGACTAAGAAAGGGCACTGAACGCACTGAAATACCATGGAGCAACTTGAACACTCGCGACACAACATATATCGCGAATAACGCAGATACCAGACCGACTTCATGGCCGAACAATTGAAGCTTCAAGCTGGCCGAGTACATAGAGAGGAAGAAACGAGCTTTGTCGAGTAATACAGACACCATTGCAATCGTACTGGCGCTGTTCTATTGACCGTCGTTTACTGATCCTGAAAGTGCGTGTCATTGAAGTGATGTTGGTGACCAAAGAACTTTCAGGTCAGCGGGCCGAATTAGCGGCTGATGCTGAGCGCTGATCGAGATTATCTGATCTACTCTACTCTTTCTGTCCTTTACTCATGTTTGAAGTGTATACGAAAGTAACAGCTGATCCTCCAGTATACTCGGTACACTAAGTCGAGATGGGTATTGGCACGCGCACAGAGACGTGAGTCAAGGGGTTGTGGCATCGGCTGAGAGAAAAATCCAAACTCGAGACGAACGTCATTGATCGGAGGCCGATAACCCCCTAAACGCGTCAAAAAAGTAGGCTTCAAGAACTCGACGTATAGTGGAGCTATCAACTCAAGGCGTCTCCAGTAGCGAAGGAGATCCAACGGCCCACAATCTTTACAATGTCAGGTGGTACCCCGGCAAGTAAAAGCTGAATTGTATGGCAACAGCGACTGACCAGCTCCCTGAGCCGAGCGAAGCCGTGATTACTAAACAAGTTCGGCAGATACGCGATGTCAGGCAATGGTAGGACCCAGGAAACTTGGCTCTGGTGTCATACCTGGGACAAGATCCAAATTTTTTTGAAAAATCAAAAATTGATGCAGGCCTAGAAGGCTTGTTTTACACAATCAATAGCTAGTGTCTTAAAATTCATACACAATTTAATTTTAATTTTTAGACATACACCAAGAGAAAATTCTGTATATCTTCTACTACAATGTTAAGCACTCTACTAACTACTGC
>JAGGAQ010000650.1:0-10936 GCA_017657225.1 Termitomyces sp. T69sscA | reverse complement strand
TGCAGAAATGAGTCATCGAATACGACAGCTGGAAGATGCGCTCGCTATCTTACAGTCCACTATTTCCGATCAACGTCATCCTTTACTGGAAGATGACATGCTAAAGGTCAAATTCGGACCAGAAGCACAGAATAGACAACAGTCACCTTCGCCCGAGAACGTAGAACAAAATCAAAGCTCTGCACAATCCATCGACGCTTTCGGTACTCTGACCCTTGGAAATTATGGTGACGTAAAGTATTTTGGCCGATCTGCTGGGTCTGAAGTACGTTATTCTTATTTTTGGCTTTGATGGTCAAACTTATTGTCCATAAACAGACTCTTATAATTGTAAGCCAGTCGAATAATCCCCGCGCCGATCTCTTTTAAGCTCGGATTCATGCAGGCGGGTGAGGAATCGGACGATGAGGATGCAGAAGAGGAGGCATCACATGCCTCGACTCATGCCTCGATGAGTGTCGACGTGAAGAGCCTTCTGCCCCAATTCCCATTTTCCAGACCCAAGCTTTCCACCTCCGTAATGATTGCATACCTCGAATCACATCTCCCTTCTCAGGAGCGTGCGTGCGCTCTAGGCGATTCTTACATCAAACACGCATCCAATTTTTTCCGACCAATCAAACGAGACGAACTCTTTGACACTTTCTTGCCAAGTATCTACAAGGCCGCTGCTGCACGACGTTCCAGGAGTGAGAGTCCCTGTCCACCAGAGGAGCCGATATCTGGCTCTGACTCTAATGGGATTTCAAAAAACTCACCGCATGCTCTCGCCACTCTCTTCTTCCTCCTGGCGCTCGGTGCGTTGCTCGATCTCAGCCTTCCGCCCTACAATGCCGAGGCAGAACATTATTACGAACTGGGACGGTGTGCATTAGGTCTTCGGGTGATTTTCGAATCTCCCCAGTTGGACACCGTACAGGCATTAGGTTTAATGGCAACGTATCATTGTTTCGCAGGAAAGAAGTTTCACAGGGATAGTGCGGTATGTTTCTCGTACTTTCCCATCTGTTTTGTTTTACGCCATCACACAGTGGTGTGTGATGAGCTTCGCCGTAAAGCTGGCGCAAGGGGTGCGTTGATCTTGTCTGTTATTGATGACCTTACCCACGTCTGCTCATAGATTGGTCTCCGTAAGTTGACATATAATGATTTAGTTTTTGATACTGATGGGGCGCCTTTAGATCGCGATAGCGCAAGATGGAAGATGGATCCAAAGACTGTTCAGAAACGCAGGACCGTGTTCTGGGAAGTATTCACCGCGGATGTCTCTCACGTATGTTATAGTGTTTTTTTGTGCATTTTCGAGCTCAGACTTTTTCCAAGAGCCTAGCCCTAGGTCGTCCACCAGCGATGCACCTTTCATATATCGATTGTGAATTCCCCATCGACGAAGAAGCCACGCTCAATGATAAGGGTGAAATTCAAAACGGATGTATGTACGTCATCCTTCTGTTTTAAAAACATGTTTCTGATGTACCCCATAGTTTGGCGCATGAAGTATACTTTCGGCCGAGACCTATTTCTCGCAGTTTCGGATGCTACCCTCGTTGCCAAGTCACCGAGTTACTCGACCATCCTCGAAATAGATCGCAAGGTCCGCGAGGTAACATTTCCCACGTCGTTCAAGCCCTATGTCACTCGAGAGGATGGAGATGATATCTACTACTCGAGCTCTCATAGTCTTCAGGGATTCTATGCCAGCCAACATCGTACAGTCAGTGAGTAATCGATGATTCTGTTCCGCCAGAGAGCCACGAAATAACATGCCTACAGCGATGATCTATCTTCATCGCAGCTTTTTTGCCCAAGCCATGCTCGATTATCCCACCAATCCACTCTTGAGCCCGTTTGCACCCTCCTTCCTAACTGCGTTCCGCTCCGCTTCTGTCATCATTCGAGCTTCTGCTCATCAATTCGATCGTTGTGCTGAGATGGCAATGCGAGTGTGGTTCCTTATGTATCACACATTTTCAGCCGCAGCACGTCTCTTTCCTGATGGCTCTAGCCTTGATATTGATTCCGTTTCTTGGTAGATCATTGTTGGTACTGTTGTGACCCGCTCTCCGAGCTCGGACATGGCCCCAGGGGCCTTGCAGGACCTGTGTCGTGCAGTTGAGCTTTTCGAAAGGACTGCGAAGCAGTCACAGAGGGCTAGAATTGCGCTGGTGAGGATCAAAAACTCCGAGTTACGGACATTAAACGTGTCCTGATGTCATCATTCCTCCAGGGTGTTCTCCACCGGTTGAAAGAAAAGGCTGTTCGAGCCTTCACTCAGCACAAGTCCAATAACACATCCATACAGCACCCCATCGATAATACCAATTCGTTGTTCCTACCCTCTCCAGTCGACGACGTTGATGATGACCTTGCCATTTTTGGGGGTCAAACACGTGTATTATCTCGCAAGTCCCGTCATAAACGCACGGCCCTCTCTACAAGTGGAATCCCGGATCCACCTTCTCCAGGTAGTTCCAAATTATCTGCCGGTGTTACAGAAACGAATGACTCGGCGGCATTGCCCTCGCCGGTGGCGTCCATCGATGTTCAATCCGCTACCACAATGGTGGGAGCACCGTCTTCGCTCCAGGACGTCTGCGATGTTCCTATCCTTGGATCCTATACAACAGGTTTTAGTAACAACGGGAACGTTGCAGATGGTGCAATGGAACTGTCGCCGCCATTGAACAGGAACGAGGTCAGTCCCGCGTCAGTCCCGCAGTCCAATGACATCTTCTCGAATATGATGGGATACACGGGGTCCAAGCCTGCTGTGTCTCCTGCTGTCAGTCCTTCGAATCTTTCTATGTATGAATTCGCGCAAGGTCTGCAAGGTTTCCCAGACTTGCAGGAATGGCAGGGTTTGTCACCTGACGCGAACGGTCTGCCGAAACCGGACAATTCTTTCAATTGGCTCCCTCCATCACCCCAGCCAGATTTTGATCAGCAACAGCCACAACAACCCCAGGTATCTTCAAACGCTAATGCCGCCCCGCCTCACCTTTATAATCAAACGACTTCTACGACTCAACAAATGTTTCCACCAGATCACTCAGTGCAGGCGAAACATAGTCCCTCATCCTCGTACCCAGACGGAAACCATTTCCTTGTTGGCTACAAATCGCCGCTGGTCCCCACAGGCTACGAAAGTTCCACAGACATGATCACGGACCAGACAGAGACACTACTGGAGCTCGGCCTCATGCGAGGCTCTGATATCGACTCCGGCTGGATGTCATTCATGCGAGACTGTGGTATTATGGATACTAGTTCTGAGCCTTCTTCTTTGTCTTACGCTTCGCTTTCTGCACCGTAAAGTAGCTTTCGCTTTGCTATCGTCTTGATGGATTTATGTACCCATGTACCTGTATTAGATCTTCATTGTAAAGTACACACAATTATCTGGCAATTTGTATGCAACGCGGAATGCTCTTAGCCTTGACGTGCAGATCGGATCTTATTCACATCCTTAGCCATATTTGACTTCGCATTAAGTACGGCAAGACGACTGACTTCTAGAGCTTGTCCTCCACGCGATCATGTCTACTGTGGGGACATTGGATGTGCCTATGGGCAAATTTAAAGAAGATTAAGTGTCATTTTGAATCATGATTTTCGGCATATAACCAGAAGTGCGACGCAGCCATATGTCCATGTCTTTAATGGCTTAGACAGGTGTGCTGCATGCCCGTCGTGGAATTCCTGTTCCAAGCCCCATGATGATCGCTTGGAGTGTCACTTGATTTCTCCACATGGAAAGCTCCAATAATGATCATTTTACTCGAGATCGGATAGAACACTGTGTTCTGCGGATGCGTACAACTGGACAGAAGATCATGATTACTTCTGTACTTTCAAACACTAGGAGAGTTCAGTTTAACCACGCCTCGAGTAATGTAACTCGCCCAATATTATTTACCATGATCGGAAAGTAAATTATACCTTTGGAATCTTGATTTCATCTTTGGCAGGCGTCCCTGTATTCCTGCAGACGCTCGGTGGGAACAAGAGCTCTATAAGCAAAGAAAGGAGTCCACATGGGTCCAATACTATCTGATTAGCTCCTCAAATTCCGCAGTCCTTCTGTCTTCTCCTCGCCCTTCAGGTCAACATTGGTTTTAGTGGGTGTGAAATATGGTCGACGGACATGAGAGGTTAATGTTATCTCAGGGAGCTGCCTAAACATCCACGTTGCAAGGGTTCTGCGCGACTCTGACAGACAAGTCAAACCTGACCGAAGCTGATAGAAGTCTAGACAATACGCTTCGACGGAAACTGTTGAAAAAGCATTCAATGGCAAACTCACATAGGAGATAAGTACAGTTTTCCACACCAGGCGCCAACTTCGGATTATCCAGCAGCAGCTTCGTAGCCATCAACAAAAGATATCTGGGTGCTGGGAGATGATTCTGCTAACTTCTCAGTGATCCACTCTCTTGGAAGTGAAGTTGGAAGGGCTGAAGGCGAGTAATATCATGACAAAGAACCCGAATGGCTCGCAAGGTGAAGAGACGCGGAAGCAATGTCTAGAGTTTGCAACGACTAAATCCTCTGTTTAAAGCACTGAGCGGATCTGGTACAGTTGTAGAGGCATGCCACACGCAATCATCTGGGTTGGAGTGAACGGCGCAGAGTCGGATATTTCGAAGAGTCAGCTAGAACAAGAGGAGGGTCAAAATGCAATGCAAGAATTGAGATATCCATCTTCTTAATTTGAGTGACTCCCTGTGGCTATGACCCATTTATACATACACTCAGACTGGACGCTCACCATCCATAGTCAAGTTTTACGGAACCTCTGGTGCAGCGTAAAGTTCCATTAGCGTCAAAAAGACAAGTTGCCCGCATCGAAAAACGGCAAGGTCTCGAGTCAATAGTACTGATTTGAGTCGGAGTCTAGCAGCAGCATCCGGAATCCAGATTTCTCGGATAACATCAAGTAAGGGAATAAGCAAGGTAGGCGAGAGACTCGACGAGTTTTTCAAAGATGATTGCTTTGGCCAAAAAACATGTTTGTTTGTTCGAGATCGGGGGTCTCCTCGGACCGTGACAATTGTCTACCCCTTGATACTTCCAACGGGGTATCGAGGCCGTAAGTACTTTTGATACCTGCTATCAACGGCACGAAAAGATTTGATTTCGATCTATGATATATATAATTCTAATTATCCATCAAACTCGTTCCTTGTCCTTCGACGTTTGACCGGTACCTTGATATTGCAGTCAGACGATGAGATGTGTCATACAATTTCACACGTTATCAAGGGGTCGTTCTGATTCTGTATAAGAGACCTAGATCAAGCTGGTTAAGTGTGGTTTTGCCCCGACTTTGGCCTCGTCATGATTTTCGACGTCATCACGAATTCGACGATGTCCCGGGTGCTGACTATGATACTAGTTGTTGCCTCTCTATTTTCTCTATCTCATGCAGCTACCATTGACCTTTCGAGGCGAGATGTGTTTGTGCCCCCTGTTACGTATCCTCACAACGGTACGGTCTGGAAAATCCAGGAACATCATAATGTGACTTGGTAAGTTGTTCTCACTAATGGTTGTAGCAATGCTTCATAAAGTGCGGTTATAGGGACACGTCTAATCATCCGGTCAACATCACGAATAAACTCGGTCTTATCATGTTGCGTAAAGGTGGATTTACGACACCACGTCCGTCATATTTTCATACTTCTGGACGCATTTTCACTTCGACTTTTTCCAGTAATTTTAGCTTCAGATTTTGACATTCTTCTGGGTAGGTTTGAGGTTCAGGTTCCTTGGGTCCTGAACGGCGATGATTATCAAATTGTCTGTGAGTAGGGAATCCATAGTCATCACTATCACACTTATCTTTCAATCAGTGTTTGGTGATTCGGGGAATTTTTCACCGACTTTTACAATTACAGGTAGTATTGACTTCTAGCCACTTAGTGCAAGCTTGTTATGGGTCGTACAAAGGTGTAAAGAATGTTGTACAAATACGAATGAAATCAATGGTGCTTTGCTGTTTACGTCTCACCATACGATCGACGATAATACAGTGCCCAATCTATTTGTCCGAACTCCGAAGATGTGAGGACAGCGGGTCACGGTGTCCGTCACAAGAAAGATCTTAGTCAATCGCCTCTGCATTTAATCGCGATGAAGGTTAGCGCTGCGTGATTCGCGTGAATATATTGACGTAGGCGAGGTCCGGCTATAAGTACGTAGAATAGTACGTAGAATAGAGGGAGTGGAGGGTGGGTCGACGAAAACTAGTAGAGAGAACTGGGATAAGTCCTAGATTGCCAAAATCTACCAATACAACTGGGGTACAAGTCTTATATACATCCGGTTATAAAGTAGCCGGATATCCAGGGTGAACAAAAGTACCTGCGGTGACTGTCGTCACAAAAGACTTGATGGTGAAATTGTCTTACATAATTTGGCTCACTATTCAATAGTTTCGTCACAGCAGCACCACCACCTCAGGGGGTGAAACGGGGTTCGACTCCCAGCCAAGCCCAGGCGTCCGTTATGGGTACCACCACCTCAGCGTTCAACGTTCAACCGCGAACACGACAGATACGTACGCCAATGGTCCTCTATCTTAATTTGGTGCCCATTCATGACATCTCCACAAAATCGAAACGACGTCGCGAGACAAGCAATTTGGAAATCACTCACTAGTAATACTGATGGGATACGCATCTTCCTTAATGAATCCGTCCATGGGCTCAGACAAACTACTAAGCATCAGTACTATCACGTTGTGTCAATCAGTATTGCCGCGTCTTTTTCTCGATTGCGGGATCCTCGCCAACGCTTTATATGATATTCCGGAGGAGCTTCCTCAGCATTCCATCTGGCTAAGAAAAGGACATTCTGGGTTTTTGAGATGGAGCACAGTCAGACGTTGAAAGTAGGAATCTTATCCAATCTCTTGTCGCGCTACCTAACTCGTCCTCCTGCGCTTCAGATATCCCGATCGATATGAGCATGATACAGTTTACTTTATGTGTAATCATTTGTTGACGTTTACTTCAATCCGCTGCGAACTCCTATACTTATGAAATGAAATGGCATCATTGTTGAAGGCACGAGCCTCCTCGTGTTGTTGACGGTCCGAAAGTCGGCAATCTGGCAATCAACGTGTCGAAGCATACCTTGACCTCGTGTTCGATCATCACAGCCAACAGATAGATCTAGCTCATCGTGCCCTCTCGTGAAAACCCAAGGAGTGTCTCTGGACGTCGACATCCAGGAGTACTCAGTTCTTTTTGAGATTTACAAGCTCTGAAGCGTCTTGATGGGCCTAAACCTTAGAAAATGGTTCAGAAAATCGAAGAAGGTGGTTGACCCGCAGTGCGTTATGCTGCTGTTGGCTTTCAGCCCAGTTTCAAGTTACGTCGAGTTACAGGAAGAATGTTGAATCTGCCGACGTTGCGATGTCCGAACTAGCTGCAAGCTTACGGGGAGAAATACAAGGACTCGTCGTCGAAATAAAGCAGTTGAAAAGAGAACGTGAGGGTCTCTTTCGGTACGCTATCATTCCTTCGAACTAAAGCTGGGTTGCTGATTGTTTCAGCGACATTCATGACATCATGCTATCGAAATGTCAGGGGGGGCCACTATTTGGAGAAAGCTATCCTCCGTGCGTCTGATATTATTGTTTGTCAGATAGGTATTCACAGCAGTCTCTTTGCGCCGAATTTCAGACCCTCACTGCCTTTGTTTCATCGTAAGCGGTCTACACAGACACTATGGTTACCTACCACACCAACACCACCGGCGTCCGAAGACCATACGACTGATAAAGTTGAGATGGGACTTTTTGGACCAAGGAGCCGTGTCCCGTCTATCATTGACTCACCCTCTCCTGCTGCGGCTCCAGATCAAGTAGGGTTGGACTCTGGGAACAATGCCTCAGCATCCGCTTCGCAATTATCATCGCAATCCTCGGCACGACAGCACCCTTTCCGGTCTACGTCAGAAGCCTCGCAATCCTCTAACAATTTTGATGTGCCTACTACACCTAAACGTACAGCGTGGAGAGTCGTAGAGAAGAAGCCCGCACCAGTTCATGTCACGCGGACCGGAATCGCCACTTCCTGAGGTGTATGAAGCCCCGAATATGCTGTACTTACTACTGAGGATGGTCATTATAGAGAAACATCGCTAACTTTGAATCACATCGCCATAGACCATATAAGAATAACGCCTCGAAATGTCAATGCAGAGGTTATTTGAGTCGAAGAGCCAATCGCCGGAGTTAGACGTATTGACCATTGTATACAAGTTGGTGGGAATGAGGAACAGATGCAATTCGATAGGAGATACCTTGACGTATGTTAGGCGACACATTTTTTGCTTTCATCGATGACATCTCACCTTGACCAGCACGGATGACTCTCCATTCGGTTTCTGGCGACCCTCGAGGAATTGAGCTTAGCTTACCTGCCTCTACTTTCTTCGAGCCAGGGTGACCTGAGGTCATTCAGCTGGTGTATCCAAGCTCGTCGTATTGAATACGCAGAGAGCCGAGCTTCCGGGAACAGGTCAGTATTTGAGGCAACAAACAAGATTTGAAGAACATATCTTTTAAGGCTTCAGCTCATTGGAGGATTCTTGTTTCCCAATTTCCGCTGAGACAAAGAGGTTTATCAAAAAAGACTTGTGATGAGTTCTCCTACATGCAGAACAAGATTTGATTGATCTAATTCCAATCGTGGAGCTACTAACGGTCGCCAAATGGAGAAGAGATTCGTTATAAGAGGTAGCAAAGAGAAAAAACGAATCGCAGCCAATACACTATGATAATCTTAATCACCTGTCTACGAGCAGGTTCAAAAAAGAGGAAAATGACGTTAGAGTCTGAGTGTGAAAACCATGGTGGCGTCGACAAAGTCTGGAGTTTCTTGTACGAAGGTTATAGTAATTTGTGTCCCTAGACTGGCAACGCAAGGGATTTGGTGCAAATAGAGGAAGAACGGTGCTGGTATTGATCAATGCCTATGAATTAGATGAGATCTCTCAGGATGGTTCAGACTGACCCTCAACGTATTTTATTTGAACATCAAAAACGAGGATTCATGACCCCTTTATAAGGTGACATGGATAATACTGTGGATAGACCCTGAGATAATCAGCCGCTGCGGGTATGAAACTGTCAATATGTACACAATTTTAAAAGCTTTGACACAAACCACAAACACGATCGGATGCATGGTAGCCATCTAGCTGGTTGTGGAGCTCATACATCAGCGCATGAACTTTTTTACCTTGTCAATCATCAGATTATCTCTCACCGTCAATGCGGCGTTCGTGAGTATCCTCAGAAGGTGCAGACTCTGCACTCTAACGCCGTGGTTCCGACTACGCGGCTGTGCGTCCTCCCATACTCATTCAGGCTTCCATCTTGCTTCGAGCTGATTTGGGCAATTGACGGTGGCGTTCTGGTGCTAGTGATTATTCTACACTTGACTTTTCTTTCAGATCTAGTGAATGAGGGATAAAGTCATTATTACGTATTATCAGTTCCAAACTCGCTAACTCCGCAGTAGATGTTGCTGAGCCACAAGTATAAGTCACCGTTTTATAAGTTGACCCATCGTTGGTCTCTTCGGTTCACGTAACTCGGTAATGTGATATCTATATCGCCTAATGGCGGCACTTATAGCAACTGGATCTAATCTGACCAGGTAGCGCTCTGACATCCGAAACGTCGCATAGCTTATGTCGGGTCGTGGAATCTTCGTAAACGATATACACTGCGAAACTGCGATATCTTCTGGTTCCCTTGGCAGGCTTCCGGGTCCTACTGGCATCGATCACATCGTTCTTGATTTGTGCAATCCGAGTCTCGATTCTCCATGACAAGCAGTATGGAACAGCCTTAGAATGCGTACGATCAGGCGAAAAAGATTCGATCGGAACTCAAGATAGAAAGCGAAAACGTTTAAAGGAGGGTAACTTTGTAGCCATCGATTCAACGACCTTTTTCCTGCGTTCCACTCGAATAGCTACACGTTCAACGCTTGTTCACACGATGTTCGCTCGTCTCGTTACTATCATCCTCTTCGTTCTTCCTACCATCATTGCAGTTCCCACCTATGGCCCTTATGGCACCTATAGCTCGCCTGACAATTGCACCAGTAGCGGCACTGGCTCTGTGATGTGTTGTAATGACGCCACGAATGTCAACAGAATTCATATGCCTTAGATATCTTGTTATCTGACCCGTATTATGCATAGGCCGACCCCTCTGGTAATCAGGGTATATTGGGTACCCTCCTCGGTCTTGGCCTTGCAGGCATAAGCATTCCAGTGAAGGGTACGTAGCAGAATCTTTTTTTGCTATAAGTTGAATGGTCGTCTGAATATGATGTTTCAATAGTGAACTGCAACCCCATCACCGTTGACAAGGGTGCCAGTAGCCAGTCGTGCACCGGTCAGGTTGCTTGCTGCAAGGACAACAAAGTCGTAAGCATATCTTCTTGGTCTATTTCGATCTATATTCATATCTCCTTCTTAGAATACCCTGGTTTCTTTGGAGTGTAACCCTATTAACGTCAGCGCTTGAGCAACATGCTTCGTGCTGCCATGTAATATCACTTAGAAAAGGACCTTTCAAACATCATAGTGGTACTTAATTTCTGTCTACACTGATCCCGTGTTTACCTTTCCCGAGAATGGCATACATAGTCTCCAGTTATGACGTTACGTGTTGATGCATGATGTATTGTTCATGATGAAGCAGCAACCAAGCTTCCGAGTCTGTGGTTATTTGATTAGTTTTGCTCACGGTATAGCTTTCCGTTTTGTACTTTCACATCGCCGGAGCTTAAGGCTGCTCAAGAGATGTTACACAGCTATTTTACATGCGTAGATGCCCTTCTCGGGGAGCCGGAGGTACAAAGGCGATCCGAGAAAAAGGTCTATGTGATGACTCAGCAAAGGTGGCGTA
>JAGGAQ010000649.1:0-10967 GCA_017657225.1 Termitomyces sp. T69sscA | reverse complement strand
CTCCACCTTGCGCACAAGCAAACAAGATCGAACTGTTACGTCCAGATTGGAACATAGGCTGACCCCAATCTAGAAGGTGCCAAGATAGTGTGTGGTGCCTACTGCTGACCACCTTGCTATAAGCCATTATCCACACACATTCGATCTCCTCTTGCCAGTTTTTCAAATTAGTGATACCATCATTGAACAGACTTTTTGAGGAGAAAAAATCCCTAGAACTTTCTGCACTCCCCGTTCAAGCAGTATCCAATGTTAAGGTTAGCTTCAGTCACCTATACAGTTGTTCCCATGCCTCTGCCACCTGCTAATGCACTGCACCAAGCAGCAGGGATCCTTAGACTTGTTCTTTTTGTATTTTCCTCTGCTAAGTGATTAGTTACCATTGTATTGTTTATTATCATGCCTAATATAACTTTGAATTTCCTTCTGCTAGTTGTGTGATTGAGCTGCAACTCCTGGAGATTGCCCTTACAAGTGATGTGCATATACTTGATGATGATATACATGCTGGAGGGTTTGAAGAAAAGAGATTGGGTGGAACAACCTTAGGAGTTGGGGCTTCAACTTTCAGTCAAGTCAGTCAAGATATTTTGAGGTGCATAGTTGCATGACATGTGCCTGATGAGCGTCAATGTGGATAAGTGTGGGTGGTCCAGCCACATGTGGTTTCTGCACATGGGCCACAAAAGCTTCTAAGCCTGAAGCCACTCTTCCATCTCCCCCCACTTGATGACATCTGTGCTCCCTCATTATATTGAGAATTTTGACACTTTCTCAAAGTCTCAAGAGGGTTTGGCACTTTTTCTGGGTTTCTTCACAAGGATGACTTAGATAGGAGCTAGTGAAGAGAGCGTTTGTCTGATGAATTTCTTCAATAGATGCATGGCTGAGGAGTAATTGGGCCCTTCAATGATACACTCACATCAGGAAATAGAGGAAAATCATCAAAACACAATCACTGATCCCTACTTTGTCTGCCAAATGGAAATGGTCACAAACTCTGTGGGAGTCATATGGCAGTTCTTTGCGCACCAAGATAAATTGTGTTCTGGGTGTCCAATTGTAATTGATCTTGAATCACTGACCCTAATACTTGCTCATCACAAAAGGGTCTTTATAAAAGCCAGGCAAATGTATATGTACTATTATAAAGGATACCATTGCTCACTAGTCATGGATACCAGAGATTAATGGAGACAAAACTCCTTTTCAAGAAAATTACTCCTACTATGCTGCTCATGGCCATATAGTGAATTTATCAGTAGTCACCTACTTATACATACATGATCATGTAATTCTCCAAAATAAATTCTTGGTTTATAAATACCATAGAAATCAGTGTATTTCTGCAAGCACATTTCCAACTTAATTTTCCTCCTCACTTGAAGGGGAAAATGCAGTTGGTTCAAATAGAGAGAGCCTGACAGTTTGATAATTTTTCAAGTAATCCTTGATTTCAGGTTTTTGCAAGTCAGACTAAGGCCAGTCAGGCCAATCATGCACAACATCAATAGGTGTCTTACCATACTCATTCTTAGCTGTTCTACCCCATCCATGGTCAAGCAAAAGCTGCACTGTCTTCATACATTTGTCTGGTAGATGATTTAGCAAGCTCACTGCATCATGGAGTGCATCAATGGGTGCTTAAGCACTGTGATTCAAAAGGTATGCCACCAAATCTGATTTGCAATGTTGAATTGCAACTTCAAGTGCTGTTTTTGGCTTGAAAGAACAATAATTACTTGCTTGAAACATTAGACCTGGCTCTTGTTGACTAAGGGCAATGCCAGTATCTAGATTGCCACATGAGGTTGCTTGATGCAAAGCAGCCCAACCATGTCTGGATTCATCACATAGATTAAGATTTATTCCTCAATCAACTAAATCACAAATATCTTCTTCATCTCATCTCCATATAGAGTAGAGGCAAACAAGATGGCAAAGTTACATTTGGATTGCACTGACAAGGATTGACCCCAATCTAGAAGGTGCCAAGATAAAGTGTGCTGCCTCCTTCTAACTGCCTCCTTGTAGATGCTTATTCACAAGGGTTCAATCTTCTCTTGCCAGTTTTTCAAAGTAGTAATGCCTTCATCAAACAGACTTTTGAGGAGGAGATCTTCAAGAAATTTCTGAGGAGTCTGCTATATATGCTCTGCTCAAGGTCTTGCTTTGTAGGAGACTGTTCTGAAATATTAGGCAATTGAGATAAGGGATATGTGGTCACTGAGAGAAAAAGATTGCTGTATTCAGGCCTTGTGACCACATTATCAAATTGCACCCTTCAAAAGTCTCCCTTTGAAATCTGCTCCTTCAGCAAGGCACAAACAGCTTCAACACAATATTTTTGACAGATTTATTGGATAAGTGATTGAACACCCAATCTATCATTTCACATGCATAGCTAGCAGCTACAATGATACACTTACATCAGGAAATAGAGGAGAATCATCAAGGCACAATCACTGATCCCTACCTTGTCTGCAAAAGGTCAAGACTCTGTGGAAGTCATATGGCAGTTCTCTGCACACCAAGATGAATTGTGTTACGGGTGTACAACCATAATTGATCTTGAATCACTGACTATAATATTTACTCATTGAAAGGATTATAGAAGCCAGGCAAATGTGTATGTACTATTCTGAATAGATATCATTGCTCACTAGTCATGGACACCAGAAATTGATGGAGAAAAAACTCCTTTTCAATAGAAATACTCTTACTACACTGCTCATGAATATATAATGAATTTATCAGTAGCCAACTACTTATACATAATCATGTTATTCTTTAGAAGCAATTCTTGCTTTATAAATACCATAGAAATCAGTGTATTTCTGCAAGCACATTTCCAACTTAATTTTCCTCCTCATTTGAAAGGGGCAATGCAGTTGGCTCAGATGGAGAGAGCCTGACTGTTTAATAATTTTCCAAGCACTCAATGATTGCAGGTTTATACCATTTAGGCCAGTTAGGTGAATCATTCACAACATCAATAGGTGTTTTTCCATTTTCATTCTTAGCTGTTTTAACCCATCCATGGTCAAGCAAAAGCTGCACTGTTTCCAAACATTTGTCTAGAGGACTGTAAAACCTAACTGCATCATGGAGTGCATTAGGAGGTGCTCAAGTACCATGATCCAAAAAATATGCCACCACATCTGGTTCACAGTATTGAATTGCAACTTCAAGTGCTGTTCTTGGCTTTTGAGAATGATAATCACTTGCTTGAGACATTAGACCTGGTTCTTGTTGACTAAGAGCAGTGACATCATCTAGATTTCCATACAAGGCTGCTTCATGCAAAGCAGTCCAACCATGTCTGGATTCATTATATAGGCTGAGATTCATTCCCCGATCAACTAAATTGTGAATGTCCTTTGAATTTCTAAATCCAGCACAAGTAAACAAGATAGAAAGGTTGTATTTTTGCAACATGGGTTTACCCCAGTCTAGAAGGTGCCAAGATAGAGTATGCTGCCTACTCTGACTTGCATTTCTGTAAGCCTCTATCCATGATGGTTCAATCTTCTCTTGCCAATTCTTCAATTTAGTAATGCCTTCATCAAACAAAGTTTCAGAGGAGGAGATCTTCATGAGATATCTGGTCAGCCTACTACATGTGCTCTGCTCAAGATCTTGCTCTGTAGCAGATTGTGCTAGTGTATCAGCCCATTGATGCAAGGAACATGTGGCTGCTGAGAGAAAAAGATTCTTGTATGCAGGCATTGAGCCCACATTTCTAAAATAGACTGACTGCAACCCTTCAGTTGAGTTCCACTCTTCCAGCAGGGCACAAACAGTTTCAACAACAGTATTTTTGACAGATTCATTTGATGAGTGATCAAACACCCAATCCAATGCATTGCATGCATGGAAGGCAGTTGCACCATCAAATAAAGTATTATTTCTGACAAAGACTTGTTTTTGTTCTGCTGTTTTCAATGATACTTCTGGCCACTTTGGGCAATACTTCTCATAGTTGGAAGATTCAAAATTCCTTATCTCATGATCTTTGATCCAGGTAAAGAATACATTTCAAAGCTTGAAGTAATGAAGTCCTGCCACAGAAAAGGCAGACACCAGAGGCTTAGCAAGAGAACACATAAAGGCCCAGATATCTGACCACATCTTGGAACTCCAGGTATTGCTATATTGAAGCCTGAAGTAAGCATATCTTGCCACATGAAAAGCAAAGAGCAGAGGTTTAGCAAGGGAGAAGATGAAGGGAATTTGATAGAGACAAGCAATGTCAAAAGCTGAAAGCATTGATGTTCCAAAGTAGAAAACAAATGTAAAAGCAGTGATAGCAGAAACAACAACACATATTGGAAATGAAAGTTTGGAGACATATAGCGCAAGTCCAATGAAGAAAATGGCAACTGAACTATGAAGGATTAAGGGAAGACTTTCAACAACTTCACTCAGTTTGTATTTCATGAGGCCTTCATATCAGAAGTGGCAAATTAAAGCATGAGTTCTAGCACTTCCAGAAACAGCAACAGTATAAGCGTGGACACTCATGTTAAACATAGTAGCAATGATAGTAAAGAGAGTACACACTTGGATCCACTGCTTAGCAGGGACAGTTAGAAGAGCAGTAGATAGCAACAGAGCCAAGCTTGTGAAGAATAATCCATTGACCCATAGATCAGTCAAAGAGTGTGTTTGGCTTCCAGGAGCAAGGGTGGCTGTGGGGATAGCATTGATGATGGTTCTATTTCCAGCAGCCCTCAATATTTGATTGGTCTCGTAAAGCAGGGAAGCAGTAATCTGCGCATTATCTGGTTGGAGTGACTGAGACATCTGGGCAACAAAGGTTGTGACCACTGCCGAGAAGATCTTTGCGCAGCAAGGAAGTTGGACCCTGGATCCTGCAACTGAACTGGTGTATACAGACTCCACGCAATTCACAAAGGAGAATGATTCACAATTCTGGATCTTAGTTCATGACTGACACTACAAAGTCTTGTATTCATTCTTCTTGTGCCTTGCAACTTCCTCAATGCACAAATGATGCAGCCTCTCCTCCCTGACATCCTGTCATGTCAGTAGAAACCTTCTTCAGGACCTTGAATGGATCTTGGACGCTGTGTCAGGTAATTTTTCCTTTGTTAGCAACCTTTTATCTTATATCTCATCGTGCAAAGTTTGAAGTTTCAATGGTCAATGCTAGGTTGTTGAGTTTTGGACTTACTCAACATTTGAGATTCAGGATGTCATTCCGAATTTCCTTATTTGGAATACTTGCAAGCCACACACACTCTCTTTTGATCGGTATTTGATGATCTTTGTTTATATCTTTACTATATTTTTTGTACACCAAATAATGCTCCTCAGTCAACTACATTACCTGGAGTGACTGAGGGTGAGCATTCTTCTTATATCATTACCTTACGACAGATTACTTACCAACCACTGTAGACTAAAACTATTGTTTTACTCCTACAGGTAATATATAATCAGTCAACTACATTACCTGGAGTGACTGAGGACTAAAACTATTGTTTTACTCTATAGATTATAGGCCCTGTTAGCACTTTAATCCTCGTTGAGCCATTGCTCCGATACGCGACTCCCACATAAATACATTACACATACACCCCAGTGAAATGACATCCACAAATTCTTCAAATCCACCAAACTTTCCTGAGGAGGTCCACTTCGATGGAACGAATTATACCACGTTCAAAAATGAAGTCCTGATTGCAGCCAGAGCACATGGCACTCATGGCTATCTAGATGGAGCGATAAAACAACCAGAGGCAGCCGAGGACAAAAAATTACCCAAGGTCAAAGCCACCGAGTGGTCATCAAAAACACCATCCTTGGAGGAGTGGAAGGAAGGAGATGCCTGGATGCTAGGACTGATCATATATAAACACTAAAAATCCAGTGGGATTGGGAATCAAGATGGATGGTACAGCGGCAGAGGCATGGACAGCACTCACCAAAAATTATGGAGTTTTCTCAGAGATTATGGCTATGGATGCAGAGAGGTGCTTGTGAGCCACAGAACTTTCAGATGGCATGGACTTCTTAAAGCACATGGAGAATATGTGTGAAAAATGGAAACTGGCTAGCGAGAAAGGTGCAAACATCTCAGAAGCAACTTTTTGTACTATTTTGATGGCCTCTCTCCCAGAATCCTGGAATGTGGTGGTAACAGGCCTGTACTCAACAAAGACTGCAAAAGATGTCATAGCAGCACTCACCACCCATTGGGACAGACTAGTCCTTCAAAAGCAGAAAGCCAGTATCTCCGCGACGGCCCTGCAGGTACAGACCAATCACAATCAGACTAAACCAAAATTGGTGTGCGTAAATCCAAACTGTCATCGATCAGGCCACTCTATTGTCACGACCCGCTACCGACCTCCAGGACTCAGCCCCGGCCCTGGGACTCCAACCCTCCCAAAACCACCCCCACAACCGCCCCGGGCCCGGACCGCTACCCGGCCAACCCCCCCGGCCGTCACCAGCCATCACCGCCCGTCAGCACCACCAGCCACCGCCACCTGCGGCATCCCCGGCCATCACCACCCATCACCGCTTGTCGCCACCACAGCCACCACCACTCGCAGCACCCCCCAGCCATCACTGCCGTGACCGCCACATCAGCGCCGGATCTCGGCTATCACACCACATCAGCGCCAGCACCACCCAGCCCGCGCTGAGACCCCCATCACGCATCATAATCGTGCATCACTGCCACCACCGACCTCCGCACGCCATGCCCCACTCCTGCTCCCTCCTCACCACACCACCACCGCATGTCTCTGCGTTTCCAGTGCAAGACCTCCACGCTGTGCGACATGTCTTAGCCTTGCCCCGTCCCATGCGGCCCCCGGGTCTCACCCCAAGCCCCAGTGCCGCGACCCGCCACTGGAGCCCGGGCCTGAGCCCCGGGCCATACGTACTGCGTAGTATATAAGTTGTAGAGTAGTAAGTAGGTACTCTAGTCTTGATATTACCGTAACCCATCTTGTCTGTTGTGTTTCCTCTCTGTTTTGTTTTCTCACGCATCCCGGTCTCGATACTTTTACTTGCTTCTTTTCTTGTCGTACTCGTCTTGTTTTGTCTCTCTGTCTCGTCTCCACTTGTCTTGTACTTCCAATCTATTCTCGTTGTTCTCCTTTCTCTTTTCCACTCTAAGTTCTCTCGACTCTCAGTTCCCGGCTCTTCTCTTCGACTTAATCGTTTCCATCTCCTGATTATCTTATTTCGACTCTTTCCCCTTTTGGTTATCCAACTTCCTCAGTTCTGATTCCATCCCCGGGACTCGCTAAGTCCCCACGCCTGACTATCTCTTGATCCCCAGGACTCGCTCGCTCACCGGCGCTCACTCATCTCATTCTCTTGCACCCCCGGGACTTGCGC
The DNA here is from genome assembly GCA_017657225.1 of Termitomyces sp. T69sscA. Classification (NCBI taxonomy): domain Eukaryota; kingdom Fungi; phylum Basidiomycota; class Agaricomycetes; order Agaricales; family Lyophyllaceae; genus Termitomyces; species Termitomyces sp. T69sscA. The sequence continues at coordinate 3,587 of JAGGAQ010000649.1, read as the reverse complement.
CAACCCCTGGCACTCGTCCTTCACCCTTCCCGGCACTCGTCTCACTCACCGGCGCTACCGGCCCTTCCTCCACACACCGCCCCTGCCCCGCTTCGGTCTCCTATGCCTCACGCTCCTCCCGGTGCTCTGTGTTTGTGTACACGGTGATTAACCGTAAGGTGTTCGCCCAGTAGACTGAGCCCCCGTGGTCAGCGGAACCTGACATCTATCAAAAACTGCTACTGGAAAGGAGGAGGTAAAGAGGGTCAATTCCCACCAAACTTCAGAAATAGGATGAAGAATACCAAAAACACCACAACCGAGACCCAAGCCACCTTCACAACTGTGAATGTAGCAACATCTGGTGACATACAATCTGAGGCACCCCAAGCCACATATGCACTGTCTGCGCAACTGCCTAACCTGAAAAATGACCAAGCTATGATCAGATTGACAGAAGCAAACGTTACAAAACTACTGGAGATACAAACCTACGCAGACACAGGTGCCACCGATCATTTTTTTTGTTCATCAGGAAGTATTTTCAGACTACAAAGAACTAGCGAATCCAATGGAGGGCTGTGCAGCCCCTAAAGGAGTGATGTTCAGGGTAGTAGGATGAGGCACAGTCAAACAAGTCTGCAAAACAGAGCACAGATCATCCGAACTTATATTCAAAAATGCCCTCCACACACCAGATCTTGCATCAAATCTTATCTCCATCAATAGGTTTGACAAAGCAGGCTTCAGGGTCACTTTTGGAGGCAGAAAAGTCAGGTTCCATGACCAACAAGGCAGAGAGGTACTCCACAGCTATGGGACCAGGGGAATGTACCTCCTCAACACACTGGGAGGAACAGACTCACCAGCTGCCCTAGTTACGAAATCTCAGCTTAAACCTACCAGTCTCAATGTGTGGCACCGCTGTTTTGGCCACACAAGCGTTAAAACCATCAAACTTGTCCTTGCAAACAGGTTGGTGGACGGTTTGGTAATCAAAGGAGACCTGAAAGTATCAGGACTGTGTGAGGATTGCTGTCACAACCCGCTACCAACCTCCGGGACTCAGCCCCAGCCCCGGGACTCCAACCCCCCCCAAAACCACCCCCACGACCGCCCTGGGCCCAGACCGCTATCCGGCCAACTCCCCCGGCCATCACTGGCCATGACCGCCCGTCAACGCCACCAGCCACTGCCACCTGCGGCATCCCCGGCCATCACCGCCCATCACTGCCCATCGACACCACAGCCACCGCCACTCGTGGCATCTCCCAGCCATCACCGCTGTGACCGCCACATCAGCGCCAGATCTCGGCTATCACACCATATCAGCGCTGGCACCACCCGTCACCCCCAGCCCACGCCGAGACCCCCATCATGCATCATGATCGCGCATCACTGCCGCCGACCTCTGCACGCCACGCCCCGCTCCCGCTCCCTCCTCACAGCACCACCGCCACGTGTCTCTGCGCTCCCAGTACGAGACCTCCGCGCCGCGTGACATGTCTTAGCCTTGCCCCATCCCGCGCGGCCCCCGGGTCTCATCCCAAGCCCCGGCGCCGCGACCCGCTGCTGGAACCCAGGCCTGACCCCCGGGCCATACGTACTACGTAGTATATAAGGTGCAGAGTAGTAAGTAGGTACTCTAGTCTTGATATTAACATAACCCCGTCTTGTCTATTGTGTTTTCATCTCTGTTTTGTCTCTCGCGCGTCCCGGTTTCATTACTTCTACTTGCTTCTTTTCTCGTACTCGTCTCGTTTCGACTCCCTCTCTCGTCTCTACTCGTCTCGTACTCTTAATCTATTCTCGTTGTCCTCTTTTCTCTTTTCTACTCTAAGTTCTCTCGACTCCTCGTTCCCGGCTCTCTCATCTTCGACTTAATCGTTTCCATCTCCCGTTATCTTATCTTGACTCTTCCCCCTTTTGGCTGTCCGACTTCTCCAGCTCTGCTTCTATCCCCGGGACTCGCTAAGTCCCCACGTCTGAATTTCTCTTGATCCCCGGGACTCGCTCGCTCACCGGCGCTCACTCGTCTCGCTCTCTCGCACCCCCGGGACTCGCGCCAACCCCTGGCACTCGTCTTTCCCCCTCCCCAGCACTCGTTTCACCCACCGGCACCCCCGGCACTCTTCCATGCACCCTCCCCCGCCCCGCTTCGGTCTCCTATGCCTCGTGCTCATCCCGGTGCTCTGTGTTTGTACACGGTGAATAGCCATAAGGTGGATTCGCCCAGTAGACTGAGCCCCCAAGGTCAGCGGAACCTGACACGCACCCCACCTTGAATCTATTTTGGCCACAACTGTCATAGCCCCGCTAAACCAGGCAGAAAGGACACCACTCATATCATTGACAGAGAAACCATTCTACGTCAATTCAGGTGCAACTGTACACATATCTCCCTGTATGTCTGACTTTGTGACCCTCCGAGCCATTGATCCATGCCCAGTTAAAGGCATGGAGGGAACTTCTATTGCAGCTGTCGGGGCTGGACAAATCCACCTCCACATCCAAGGCAAGGCCAAGATAGTACTTGAAAACGCCCTATACGTCCCACAATCAGCTGTCCAACTCATATCCATCAGCGTGTTAACCGTCTTCATGCATGCATGCATAACCTTTGATTTCAAAGGAGTAACCATTCTCAATCAGAACAGTGGTGTTCTCTTAGCTTCTGGACCACTGATACTTGGAAGACAACTATACACACTTGATCTACAAGACGCGTTTGCAGAACATGCCCTATCCACACAACATCCAGTAAACCTAGACACATGGCACTGGCAACTCGGACACACCAACTATCAAGTTGTCGCAACCATGGCACATGCAGGCCTGCTCCCAGGTACACCCTCCGCTTCCCTACTTGCTCAACTGAAATGTGACCTCTGCATCCTTGGAAAGCAGACGCGCACGGCAGTACCCAAAGTAAGAGAGGAAGGGCGTAGAGCAGTGGAAAGGCTACAAGTAATCTGTATAGATCTGGCAGGGCCAATGAGTGTACAATCACGTTGATAAGACCCAGGTTGTGTCAAAAGGCGTACTAACGATTTTCCTGGCACAACCGCGTGGACTAGTGGTTAGCACCCCTATGGATTACTGGCCACTGCCTTCAAGAGCTGAGGTTCGAACCCTGGGGCCCACCTTTGGCATACTTTTTACCAGTTTTGTTGGCGTTGCCGTCGTTCTCTAGTGACTGGCATCATTCCACTATATTGATATTTGGACGGTTCCATACTTACTTTTTGACATTTTTTACATGACAGACAGCTCAACTGGCGCCGCTAGGCGTCGCTAAGAGCTGATGGACATTTTCCTATATAAAAGATTGTGGCCTGTTGTTTACTTACTAGTTCCCCGTGTTAGCGCCCCAAGGGTCGCCAACGGCGACCTCGCCTACACTTTACTATATATACTGTACTCATAGCCTACAAAATAACAAGTTACCTTCACCATTGCCTCTTACGCTTGAGCTTCAGAGCACATTTTAGCTCATCATCAGTCTATTCTACGCCAAGCGCACTTTCGTACGGTGTCCTTGTCTCGCCGCTGGACCTACGCCAGTGTTCCAGTAATCTCTACGCCTTGCAACTACGGCAGGCACTCAA
>JAGGAQ010000648.1:0-10999 GCA_017657225.1 Termitomyces sp. T69sscA | reverse complement strand
CCCTGTCTAATACAACTTTGGATTTCCCTCTGCTAGTTGTGTGATTGAGCCGCAACTCCCGGAGGTCGCCCTTACAGGAACTGCATACTCCTGATGAACTCGAAGCCCTTGTGGAATCTACTTGTACATTGCCTCACTGCAACGGTTAGATATATAGCATGAAAAATAGTGCTTGTGTACCAAATGTCATTTTCCCACAAGTCTCAATCATCAAAAGTCTTCAATGGATGTTAATGCACCAAGGCTTTAGCGCATCTGTTGCTTGAAAGGACTCCCATGTACCTGATCAAGAAAAATGGACCCAGAATTTGTCATGTCTAACATTAGCAATGGTCAGATGTGGTATCAATCAGAAACAGGTATTTGTCATGAAATTAGAAGTACTGGCACAATACAGGATGTTTCTACTCACGGTGCCACAAAACCACTATACACACATTGTTTTGATCTACAATTGACAATCAACATAGATTGGTAAGTGTTCTGATCCTCCTCAATCATCTCTTTGTACTGTTTCAAAAGGTTTGGGATCCTCTCTAAACAGCCACACTTGGCAGGTGGTGTATATATATTGATCAACAACCTCCCACATGGTGAACAATACCTTGGTCTGAACATTATATATTCAATGATTATGCTAGGTCCCAAGGAACCCACAACTGAACAAATGAACAACACATTCAAACCAGCAGTAAAAGAATTACAACAACTGAAACAGGGTATGTTCTTTGTATTCCTAATATTTTTATTAATGAACACCAGGTCTGATGATGGATATATGCAATGAACCACCTGACATGGTCTATGCAGATTGCATTTGTAGTAGTTGCAACACCTTTTCATCCATGCCCATATTGTCATGCTAACATTGTAGATATTAACCGACTCACTGGATACAATGGCATTATGTTTTTGATTGTATACTAATATCTACTGTTTCACCAATCCTAATGAAGGTACTGCAAAAAAGAATGACTGGAGTCTCCTCAAGCATTTTTTTTGTTCCAAAGTTGCAGCAGTTAGGCATCAACCTAACCATCCTGCAAGACTATGGTGTACACTGGGCAATTATCAACCGTCTTCCTGGTTGGCTCCCATCTTCAAAGATGGCCCTTGATTTCATGCACAACATCTTTCTTGGTAGGTTTTGTGCTTGTACTCATCAGCTCAATGCAATTTTCTACATGCTTTGACAGGAATTGTCAGTCACTTCTTCAATGAGGTCATTTTCAAGGGTTATATAGATTGGAGGCAATTCCTCTGCTAAGAAAAGGTTTGAGGCTGTCATTAACACCATCAAGTGGCCAAGTCACATAACTTGACTACCTAAAAATGTAAGCCTATCAGATCGTTACCTTTTAAAACAGTAGAGATCTCATAATTCAAACAGCTTGGAGAGAATCAGTCTTTGAAAAAGGCTGATGAATGGCGCCAATTAATTGCAGTTGCACTAGTGATTCTATGGATTTCCTGGCATGATGTAGGTGATTGATTACCCAATGGCCAGCCACCTGTTCCTCTGAATGCTACCAATCCTCCACAGCATGATTGAGCATATCAATCAGTATACTAAGCAGCACTCCTTCTAGCCATGGACATTGAGATCTTGCATCCACAGCATGATTGAGCATATCAATCAGTATACTAAGCAGCACTCCTTCTAGCCATGGATGTTTGGATTCTTGCATCATGCAAGATCACAATGTCGCAGGTGAAAACTGGTCAGGAGTTTCTCACTCAGTATAATGGTGCACTCAAGCAGATGGACGTTCTTACAACAATCAACAATCATCTCTCACTCACTATACCAAGTTCTTTGAGAACTTTGGTCCCATCTATGGTTGGTGGCTCTGTCTGTTTGAGTAATTCAATGGGATGCTTCAAAAGGTCAAGCATAACGGTTATGATGGAGGACACATGGAGCTAACAATGATGCAAAATTGACTAATGATGCACTTGTTATATATGATACCTTCTCCTCCTTCCAGATGATCCTGGAAATTGCCACAAATGGGAGCTTCTCAAAGCAACAATTCATTATGAAGGCCAACAGCAAAGAGGGGGCATGATGACAAAACTTGCTGTCTATCATGCTGAGGCATCTCTCAGCAACAATGTCACCCTTCCACACCGGGTCAGGAAAACAATGAATATCTCTACAATCCTTCCTAATGGTGCATCCTACACTCTCATGCTTAAGTACCTTCAGAATCTCTGACTGCATTTCAATCTTGTCAGCGATGCCACCATGGCAGATGGAGCTCCATTCTATTGCTTGAAATATTGTCGCCCCCTACTTTATATCAAGAAGAATAGAATACGATATGGCTCAGTCAGTAATAAGGCAACCTCAGCAGACTCCAAAGCATTTGTTCTTGGGAATGATGGGCACCATGAACCTGCAGAAATTCTTTCTATGTTTGCTGTTCAGATTGCTGATGAATCACCTTACATATGTGCCTTCATTCACAAGATGCACCGTGATGCCAACTTGCTGCCATTTTTCTGGGACCTTCAGTAACAATTCTTGTTATCTTCATATTCTATGTGAGGCTCTGATGCTTAATCAACTTGAGTGTATTGATGCTATGCATTCATACAACCTACGTAATGAATTTGGTGAACCCAAAGTCATATTAATTTTACAAATTGACAGTGCTCTTGCAACAATTCTGTTTTGATCACAAGTTTTAGATTGTGATTTATAGGCTCATGTTTCATTTGATCGTGCATGTATACATCATTGTCTTTGGTATCTAGCTGTTAATAATTTTACTAGAGTGGGAACAAACCAGAAGAACTATTGGATGAGACTGACTGATGACAATATACAGGTTTGAAAACTTTCCTTCAATCATACTCGAGTTCATCATTTGATGCAAGAGTAGAAGCAGCTACCTTGGTCTTTCCTTTACTCTTTGTTATCTTTGTCTTTGTCTTCTTTGCTTTCTTCACCTCCCATTCCTTCCCTAAATCCAACATCTTCCTCTTTTTCTCAGTTGCTATAGCCTTCTTTGTTAGCTTCACCTCCTCATGCTTTGCAGCAATAAACTTAGGATCCTTGTCATTACCCCATGCTTTTCTGCTCTCAACAATGCATTATTCCTGATCCCACTTTTTATTCTCTTCTTTGGTAAGCCATGCCTCATCAATTATCCACCTGCATGCTCTAAATTCAACTTTAGCTGACCTCTTTAGCAGCTCATCCTTGGGCTCTCCATGTACTCAGACTGTGTAGCATTTTGGTATATCAATACAGACTGCATCAAAGCAAAAAGGAGACCAATTAACTATTGATAGGTAAGAATTTTTTTGTTGATGAAAATAAACTAATACATACCTCTTGACTACGATTTAAAGGTGCATGCAAGATGTACTAGTGTGTCAGGTTCCCATCTTTGTCATACTCATCCTCATCATCTGACATCAAGGATGTAACAAATGCTGTGCTATATTTGTTGTCACAGTAAGGTGAATCTTGTGGAAGCTTCTTGCATTGTGCTAATCTGAATGACAGTTTCTAACAAGACCTGGACCAGTCAATAAACATCACAAACACCAAAATGAAAGCATGAAAAAAATTGTACATACTGCAGCAGCACAACTTCTTAATACTGCAGGACTCAGACATTTCTTCTCCTCCTTAGCTGTGACTGTTACACTCTCATCTGACTCACCCTCACCTTGAGCCACTCCCACACCTGCTATTCTAGCATCATCAGTCTTTTGTCAGGTTCTGTCAGATTCTGCTGACCATGGGGGCTCAGTCCACTGGGTGAATACCTTACGTGATGATCACCGTGTTCACAGACGCAGAGCACCAGTAGGGCGCGAGGCATAGAAGACCAAAGCGGCACAGGAGCGGTGTGTAGGGGAGTGCCGGTAGCGCCGGCGAGTGGGCGAGTGCCAGGAAGGGTGGAGGACAAGTGCTGGGGGTTGGCACAAGTCTTGGGAGTACAAGAGGATGGGACGAGCGAGCACCGGTGAGCAAGCGAGTCCTGGGGATGGAAGCAAAGTCATGGAAGTTAAGCGGCCAAAAGGGGAAAGAGTCGAGATAAGATAAGGGGAGATGGAACAGATTAAGTCGAGAAGAGGGGCCAGGAACAGAAGAACCAAGAGAACTTAGAGTAGAAAGGAAGAGGAGAGCAAATAGAATAGATTAGAGGAAGAGGCGAGTAGAGACGAGATAGAGAGATGATACAAGACGAGTACAATAAGAAAAGAAGCAAGTAGAAATGATGAGACTGGGACATGCGAGAATACGAGACAGAGATGAGAACACAGCAAAACAATACGAGGCTACAGTAATATCAAGACTAGAGTACTACTTACTACTCTACAACTTATATACTACGCAGTATGTAGGGCCCGGGGCTCAGGCCTGGGTTTCAGTGGCGGGTCGCGGCGCCAGGGCTTGGGGTGAGACCTGGGGGCCACGCGGAGTGGGGTGAGGTTGAGACATGTTGTGCGACATGGATGTCTCGCACTGGAAACGCAGAGACATGTGGTGGTGGGGCAGTGAGGAAGGAGCGGGAGCGGGAGTGGGGCATGGCATGTGGAGGTCAGGCGGCAGTGATGCATGATCGTGATGCATGATGGGAGTCTTGGCATGGGCTGGGAGTGACGGATGGTGCCGGTGCTGATGTGGCAGCTATGGGTGGTGTGATAGCCGAGACTGGCGCTGATGTGGCGGTCACGGTGGTGATGGCTGGGGGATGCCACAAGTGGTAGTGGCTGTGGCAGTGATGGGTGGTGATGGGTGGTGATGGCCGGGGATGCCGCAGGTAGTGGTGGCTGGTGGTGTTAACGGGCGGTGATGGGTGGTGATGGCCAGGGGCTGCCGAGGGAGTTGGCCAGGTAGCGGTCCAGGCCTGGAGCAGTCATGGGGGTGGTTTTGAGAGGGTTGGAGTCCTGGGGCCGGGGCTGAGTCCCAGGGGTTGGTAGCAAGTCGTGACAGGTTTGTGCCTCCTTCACCTTTTTTTGAAGGTTTGTGAATTGTTCTTACACCCGTTTTTAATGGTCATCATCACTGATATAAAGTAATGCAGACTTTGCATTTGGCATGCATGACATTTCATCCAGCCCACAATGCAACAAATCAAGTAACAGTTGTTGTCATGGTCCCATGGCTTGTTCCATCTGAACCAAAGCACAGGTTCATCTGTTCCAAGTATATGAGGCCAAGTTGTTTGGTGGATACAATGGAAGATCAGTCTCAATAAACTTCTTGCTGCCTATGTTGTATCTGAATGCATAACAGGTGAGTCTTTTGAGTTATATACTTGTGAATCATCAGTCTTTTAACATCATTGTGTCCTACTCTAAAGGCATTATCAGCATATGCTAGTGCACTTTCCCCAATCTCCTCTTCAATCTTGGTAAGTCAAGCCTTTTCATCATTACTTTCTGAATCTGTTGATGCTCCATCAGAATCATCAGTACTTGCACAATTGTTGATTGGTGCCATTATTTTGATCTTCTCTCTCAGCAACTCATTCACATTCTTCAAGACCTCAATATCCTGTGCCTGCCCCTCCACTTTTTTCAGCATATCCTTGATCTGAGCCATAAGCTGACTGGTATTCTCAATTTCTGGTAGCTTTTTTTCAACTACCTGGCACAGAAGATGACTCAAGAGTAGGCATGAATATTGCAATAGTGTGGTGATTGCAATCTTGTTGGTGAAAGGGATGCTCAGTGATGTTGACATGTCAATGCGTTGATGTTCTGCAACACAATTTGTTATCTATTCCTTCAAGCAGGAGGCTTATACATATACTGTATATATATTTCAGGCAAATACAATTGTGGTTAATGTGATATGCATGCATAGAGATGCTTTGAAGTGAAGCAGATTTGCAGGCTATCGGTTCAAACCACGTTGAGGTCAAATATTCTGGCAATGATATTCAAGCAGAATTCAATTGTTATCTTGTCAATATTCACAGAACTTTTAAATTTTCTTATGCATTCATGGTTGGGTATATTCAGGACAAAATGTACTCAAAATTGCTATGTTTTGTGATATTTGATGAAACTCTGCAGGCGTTGGAATCTTACACTTTATGCTGTGCAAGATACTCCCTACATAATCAGCAAAATGGGAATCTAAAGTCAGTCTGACAGCTCAGCCCCACTGCTATTTGTAACACAGGACTTTTGCCTTGCTTCAGAATGCTGGCAAAGAACCCTGAAACCAATGGGATGGATCCAGAACCTCCCATTAGTAGTTCCACAAGTGTCCAAAACACCGTGAGGCCTACCAAGTCAAAGGTGGATGCCACTGAGCCGTCAGCTAGTAGAAAGGTTGACCTTGCTGGGGACAATGTTAGTAACAGGGACTCTAGCTTAACTAGCTCTGTGTCTGATTCAGATGAAGCCAATAGGGCACTTACTATGAGTAATTATAATAGTAGTGAGCCTGTTGCACAGCATATAAAACCTCATTGCCATTTTGTCAAAGACAAACTTGAGGAAACATTTGCAGAGGGTTGAATCCATCTGACTGGTGCTGAATACAAATAAATCAATAAGGGAATGGAAAAATTCTCTTTAACCACATATTGGAATATGATGACCCTGACAAGGCCCAGGGAAAGGGTAAAGGGGCCAACCCCCACAACTGGGGAGATGTAGATTTGGACAAAACAGAAGAGAGTCCACAATTCCAACATGACTTACAAGAGGAATTCAACAAGATATGTGACCATAGAATACAGCTGCAAGCCCATGAGCTAGAGCTGAACACTCAAATTGCTGACCAAGAAGAGCCCAAAGGTGGTGAAACAGCTCCAAAGAAAGAAATGGCTGAGGAGATGGATTAGTATGAAGTATCTCAAGATGTGTTGGACTACCTTCATAATAAAAGAAAGCCGACACATCAATTGGACTAGCTCTGTAAGAAGAAGAAAATGGCAGACAAAAATTGTAAAGATTGTGCTGGGTCAGAACCCATCTCCGATGAGTTAGCTGCCCTAATTCAGAAAGTAGCTGAAGGCTCAAGGACCAAGCACAAGTATAAGTCAGCAACAAGCAGAAAGGATAGAGATACACATCCACTAAGCCCATAATGCAAGTTACCTCTAAAAGCGCTCTGGGATGAGCATTTGACCACTTTGGTAGACACCAGCACCACAATCCATCAGACTCAGACCCTAAAGAACTCAACTCATTGTCAGGTGATGACTCAGACTGGAAATTGAACTCTGGGTATGATAACAAGGACAGTGAGTCCAGCTCCTCCAGCTTGGGTTCTGTGTCATCATCCTGCCATTGAAGTCAACAAAGATCTTGCCAATCAAAACACAAGTGACCTTGATGCACTATAATAAAACCCACTCCACCTGAAAAATACAATGGGAAGGTGGATATACATGCCTTCCATAAATTCTTGACTCATGGTACTGCCTATGTAAAATATGGCTATGTTGAGAAGAGACATTAGGTCATAGTGCTTTCTGAGTTTATAATTGGGAAAGCTTACACACAATGCATGTCTTTGGACCCAGAATGATGGTCATTGAAGAAGTTCTTTGTCAAATTAATCAATTATTGCTTTCCAATTGACTTCAGAAACCAGCAATAAAAAAAACTGAACAACTAATACCAAGGCCAGAAATCAGTCCACAAATATGTGGCAGACCTTGACAAACTATTTACAATTATAGGTGCTGACAGTGCCCAGGCCTGTGTAGTCAAACCTTTCAATGGGTTTAGACCCTCAATTTATAAGGCACTGTTGTGTGCTCACATGAATCTGAAATATACATTCTAAAAGGAAATAGTCTATGAAGCCAAGTATCAGAAATTGGCTGACAATGTGGATCTTAAAGATATGCTGAATCATAATTGCCATGGCACTCACCACTAACGTTACCATGCTAATGCACCCCCAATGGCATAGCATGACTCTCTAAATCAAATTGTGCCAAAAATTCTCAATCTAATTTTGGACATAAGAATAACAACATGTTGGGAAACTTGCCCAATAACAGCAGTGGAATAGGTCAACAGAAACATAAATACAATAGGGCTAGTGGACCTAGAAAGACTAATGATCAGAAAACTATCTTAAGCAAAGATGAAAGGAGGCATATCACGCAGCAAATAAATGCTTCCAGTGTGGCCAAGAAGGTCATTTTGCTTATAATTGCCCAATTAAGGGTAAAGCCAGATCCAATAATAGCAAGCCCCCCAGGATCAGTGCCTTTAGAATCAAGATAGACCTGGATTGCATGGAACAGCAGCATGTAGACAGCCTAGGTGAGACTACTGAGCTGTCAATAAGCATGATACAATTTAGCACAATTAAAAGCCACTGCAATGATGACTTCAACAACCAAGAATACAACAGTAATAGAGATACAATACCTAATCTCCAGTCAGTATCTGACTCTGAAGTTGAGAACGTAGATCAGTCAGACTCCAAGTAGGATGGATCCTCCGATGAGGACCAAGATGAACCACTGGATGAGACAGACCTGCTGAGCGACTATAGCAATTAAACCATGCTAGCTCCAGCAAGGAAGTTCAATCAGATATACTGGATGTCCATTGATTCAACAGAGGAAAAACTCACATTATTAGATGTAGACTCTAAGCGCCCATGGCTGGGAGACCTTGCATGTCATAAGTTAGAAGAAATGCTCAAAAGTAAGCAACCATACTCTGAGAACCCAGCCAATGTGTTGCAGTACCAAGGAAGACAATTTGTGGCACACACTGCCAGCGGAAGGGAAATCATTGTCTATGATAAGGTTTTTGATGAGGGAGAAATCATTAACCAATCCATGGTTGTGAAATTACAATGTACTCTTGGGGATTGATATGCCTAGATCTACTGTAAACAGACAAGGGCACCATATACAAACCGGTCCTTCTTCCAGACATGTCAGGTTCTGCTGACCACAGGGGCTCAGTCCACTAGGCAAATCCTTATGTGGCATGCACAATGTCCACAAATGCAGCAGTACTAGCAAGAGCATAGGGCATAAGAGACAAGAGTGGGACCAGGGATGCAAGCAGCAGTCGAGCAAGGGATCACCGGTCACACTGGGGCAGGAATGTAAGTGCTGGGAGTGGGGAAGCAGAGTGGAAGGCAAGTCCTGAGGATGCGAGAGAAAAAGTGGGAGCAAGTGCAAGTGCATGAGTGAGTTCCAGGGCTGGTGAACAGATAGCTGGGGAAGAAAGGGGAAATAGAACAAGTTGAGACAGAGGCAAGAAATGAGAGAGTAGAGATGAGACTTAGAGACTGGAGGCAAAGGAAGAGAGACAAAGCAGAGATAGATTGAGAGTACAGGACAATACAAGACAAGTACAATAAGAAAAGGAAATAAGTCAGAAAAATGGAAACCGAAGCATGCAAGACTAAAGAGATGGAGACAAAACATGAAACTAGAGACAAGAGGTATGGCAATATCAAGACTAGAGTACTAGTTGCTACTCTATGACTTATATACTGTACAGTACGTAGGCCCCAAAGTTCAGGTCTGAGTCCTGGTGATGAGTCATGGTATCAGGGCTCGAGTGAGGTGTGGCATGCAGAGGTCAGACCAATGGTGATGCGTGGTCATGATGCATGATAGGGGCCTCAGCATGGGCCAGAGGGAGCGCTGGGAGTTGTTGATGCTGGCGCTGATGTGGCAGCTGTGGTTGGAGAAGCACTGGAGATAGCTAGAGCTAGTGCTGATGTGGTGGTTGCAGGTGGTGATGGCTAGGGGATGCCAGGGGTGGCAGTGGCTAGTGGCGGTGATGAGCAATGATGGTCAGGGGCTGCCAAGGTGGCTAGTTGGGTAGTGGTCTGGGCCTGGGATGGTTGTAGAAGTTGATTTGGAAAGTTGGAGTCCCAGGGCCAAGGCCAAGTGCTGGAGGTTGGTAGTGAGTTGTGACAAAACATGTTTGATAGCTGAAGTTGAGGTGTGAAATGCTAAGCATACACTAGAGAATAGACCATACCCTCATGATGAAAAGAACAAAACCTATAAGTATCATAGGTTTGAAGTCATAAAAGATGGCACAACTTACCCTGTGTATGACTGACATCTGAGCTTTTGAACAGAGCTCAATAATCAACAAATAAATGATAAATGCTTTGACATGGTCAGCTGGTATAAAAAAGGAATTGTAAGAGCTTTCTCTGAACTGGAGGAGAAAGTGTTCACATTACTGTACAATCTACAATATAGTGTGACTAGCCTATTTGAAGAACCTGCACCTTAAGGATCCACTGACCAGATTGAAAACCAGGACCAGATAAGAAATTGGCCATTGCCAGTAGAAAGTTTACATCTGGAAGTTGAAAATGGACAGCTCTATGTATTAGAATTAAATAACCAGTGAATTAAAGCAGGCACCTACCCTTCAATACAACACAACACTGCATTTGCATGAGATCCCTCCTAAAAGGTTCCAAAACCACTTGTCATTGTGGTCCAAATCAATGGTCACCTCACTTGTGCCCTAGTGAAATCTGGATCACTTGGAGACTTCATCTCTAGTATGCTAACACAACAGCTGAGAATAGACAAGACAGAACTTACCTTGCCTGTAGCAGTTCAGCTAGTGGTCCAAGGAGATTGTGTTCTTGCATCAACTTTGGTGCCACCACCAAATTTCAGCACCAAAACATAGCCAAACAATGCTACTTTGATGTCATCAATCTGTCAGGGTACGACCTTATCCTTGGAACCCTCTTTTTGTTCCAGCAGCACATACTCTCCAGGATTAACTCCCCACATGTTATTGTGAGCTCAAGCCAGTTGGTGCCTATGGAAGAGTCAGACATCACACAATTGGCATCTTAGGCTATGAAATTATATGAACAAGACTTAGATACTGCTCAAGAAGAATTGTGTCAGTATGCAACCCCAATCTGCAAATTGGCGAGTGATACACCTCTACCTCTGTGTCAGGTTCCGCTGACCTCGGGGGCTCAGTCTACTGGGCGAATCCACCTTACGTCAATTCACCGTGCACGAACACAGAGCACCGGGGGTAGCGC
>JAGGAQ010000647.1:0-11014 GCA_017657225.1 Termitomyces sp. T69sscA | reverse complement strand
CAATTCCACTGCATTTTGTAAGAAAGGCTGAGAATTCTTCACAAAGACTTAGGCTAATTTGATTTAATATTGATTGATCATATCCATTCATAATCAAACCACAGCCAGTATTGATCTTGTCAGGAGCTTTGCAACATTGCAGTTGCTGAGTGATTACATAGTAATTAAATGTCAAATCTACAACTCTTCAAGCAACTGGTTCAGTATTCCATCCTTTTACTGTGAGTGGATATTTACTTTGCTGATAATAGCTACAATCAAGATTTTGGCATGTAAGTTTTTCCAAGAGATATGGAAGCCAAACAAAAACTTTGGGTGTGTACAGACTTGTTGGCTCAAGACCATCAGAACTAAGTAAAATGTTTCTCAAGCTAGAGTAAGAGTTTGCTGGATAAATCTAGAATGTATTATTCTGGTAATATAAAGGCCTTCAATTGCTTTTGAGTTCAGAATCCAGTTTGCTTTTTACAGACAAGAGAAAAGCTTGAATTACACCAGCTGGTGACTCATAAGAGAACTCAAGATCAGTGGGATCCCATGTTCCAGAGATACCCACTTCAGAACCCATCCTTGGAAAAACCGCAGGTACATTGACTCAGCCCCACAGCCATATGGAACACAGGACTGCTTGCTCAACCAGGAGTTACCAGCAATGACACGGGCACCAGTATGCGCCCCAGATGTGCTGCAAGCCATTTAAGTGCCGCGATGCCCATGGATGCAAATGTGGATGCCACTGAGCTGGAGGCCAGTGCAAAAGTTGAACCCTTAGTGGATAATGAGCCAGAATCAAGCCTTATAGGCCAGGATTCAGATGATCACAGTACAATGAGCCCGTCGCCCTCTGTACTAGATAAAAATTTGTATAGTAAATCACTACAGGATGAGTCCACTCCTGGAAGAGAGGATGAACCTCAAATGAGTATGAGTCCAGATGACATTGTAACTCATAAAAAGAAAAAGGGGTCAACCAAAACTGAAATTAAACCCACTGTAGAACACTCTTGGAGTGATAAGGGGAAAGTAATAGGCCCCAGTAATTGGGGCAACATTGACCTAGACAAGGCTGAGGTGGACCCCTGAATCCAACAAAAAATCCTCAACAAATGTAACCAACATCAGGCTACCACCTCTAACAAAATAACAATAACATGCAAAGAGCTACTGAAGTACTTGAAAGATTGAAAGAAACTAAATCAATTGCTTGACCAACAGAGTAAGAAATGAGCCTCGTCCCATAAAAAAGGAGATTGTGCCAGGTCAGCGCTCCTATCCAACGAACTAGAAAACTTGATCAGAAAATTAGCAGATGGATCGTCGAGAAAGGCTAAATATAAACCTAGCAACTCTGGACTCAGGAACAAATTATTGAGGGCAACAGACCCCATTAGCCAGATCACTGCCAAAAGTGCATTAGGATGTGCCTTCAAATGCATAGGTAATTGGGACTCGTCATCCTCATCAAACAGTGACTCATCAACTGATAATGAGGATAGCAGTTCTGAATCCAGTTCGGATAATGGATATACATCAGATTCAAGTTCTACATCCTCCCTTGGAAGTGAGGACTTGGATAACAGCCCAAAGAAAGGCCACAAGAGAGGACACAGCCATTGGCACATGAAAACTCTCATAAAACCCACACCCCCTGAAAAGTATTCAGGTCAGGCAGATCTGCAATCGTTCCATAACTTCCTGACTCACAGGATTTCATATGTCAAATATGGATATGTCGAGTGATGTAGACAGATTATTGTATTATCTGAGTTCCTAACAGGCAGGGCATACACCTTCTACACACAGCAAGTGTCGACCAACCCTGAAAAGTGAGAACTACAAAGGTTCTTTACAGAACTTTTTAATTATTGCTTCCCAATTGATTTTTGTAATCAACAACGTACCAGACTGAATAGCTTTTTGCAAGGGAATTGGTTGGTTTGGGAATACGTGGCTGATCTTGAAGAACTATTCACTATTGTTGGTGCAGACAGCAAGCATGCACAGGTTGTAAAGCTCTTTAATGGGTTCTGTGCCCTCATTTGTAAGGCCTTACTTAGGGAGCACCTTAATCCTGAGATCACATCCTGGAAAACCATGGTTAGAGAGGCTGAATATCAGGAGATGGCTGATAATGTTGAGAATTGCGAAGGACACCAGGATAATCATTGCAGGAACACCAACTACCACCCGTGTAATGATCATGGCAGGTGGAGTGGCAGACCCAATCAGACCCAAAATCACAAGCCCAATGCCTCAGGGCAAGTCCAACAGACCGTTCCTACCACCACTGAATCTAGTGAGGGCACACAAAAATCTACGCCACATAACATGAAGCAAAGGCATAGTGGGAATAAATGACCAAGTAATAACTGTTGGACCTTCAGCAAGGAGGAAAAGAAGGAACTTGAGGCAAACAGGCAATGTGTCATCTGCTGAAAGGAAGGACATTTCTCCAGAAACTGCCCAGATAAATCACAAGGCACATACCATGGCAACAAACCACCAGGGCTAGGAGCCAACAGTGTCCGATTTGGGCTGACTCCTGATATCAAACGGACGGAACAGCTTCATGTAGACTGCCTGGGGGAAACAACTGCAGCCTTGTCAATTGGAATGACTAGACTAATGCTAGATAGTTGATACCTGGATGATGATGTATACTGTTGGACATTGAAATATTTAGACAAGGAATATGATAGTGAAGGGGACACAATACCCAGATTACAATCAGTATCTGACTCAAGCTGTGATGAGGAGAAATGGATAGTCCACGATTACTTGATGGGTAAGCCCTGTGAAAGCCTGACAACATCCCACGAGGAGGAAGAAAGCTCTGAGGAGGAAATAATGTTAGCTCCAGCAAGAGAATTTGAGAATACATACTCATTCCCCATTGAGGATGGCAAAGAGAAACTGTTCTTGATAGAAACAGAGGAGGGCCTAGGCAACATCTGGGCCAAGCCGCAGCCCAAAAAGCTAAAGACCTACTAGAAAGTATGCAACCGTATTTAGGAGATTTGGCCAATGTGTTGCAATTTAGAGGGCGGCGATTTCAAGCCTACCAATATGTCACTGGGGAAATAGTAATACATGATTGAGTCCACAATGTGCTGGAAAGCATAAGCAAATGAAAGGTCATGGGAGCCACCTATAAGATTGGCAAGTGGTATGCCAATCTCTGTCACAAACACACTGGCGCCCCATTTGATGGGCAGACCGTGTTTCAGATGTGTTACATAGTGGACATTATTAGCTGGAATGCATGCAAAGTGCTAGAATCTGGCATACCTTATATGGGAGAGGATAAGCAGCAGGTCCAACATTTCCACTGCTTTGATGTAATCAAAAAGGACAATACTTCTGAAATATTTGACAACCATCATGAATTGGTGACTGTGATAGAATCAAGACACATAGAAAATATCCACTTCAACTTGGTCTCATGGTACCAGAAGAGAATATTGGAAGCGGATCAGATTGAGTGCAGTGAGCCATGGAGGGACACACCTGGAAAACAAGCTTTGAGATCAAAACCAGTCCATCTGTTTGGACAGCAAGTACCCATGGGAACATATGCCACCATACAGCACAACTCAGGACAAGTGCAGAACCTGTCATGCATAGAAACTGCTGGTAATTGTGGCAAAAATAAACAATGAACCTGCTAGAGCATTGATAGATTTGAGCTCACTGGGGGATTTTATATCAAGCATGTTGGTACAACAACTTCAAATCAAAAAGAAGGAACTTACTTCACCAATACCAGTACAATTGATGGTGCAAGGCTCACAATCCCAGATTAATTTTGGGGCCATTGCTAAGTTTGAATATCAGGCAATTTCAGAAACTAGATACTTTGATTTTATAAACTTATCTGGCTATGATGTGATTCTAGGAACCCCTTGGCTCTTTCAGCATTGGGTATTGTTTGGTATCAACCCCTCTAGGGTGATAATAGGATTGACTAAACCGCTATCCCTGGAAGGAAGCGGAGTCTCACAGCTTGCCTCATAGACTATGGAACTATATAAAGAAAATCTGGAAGAAGTCAGAGAAGAGTTACAAAATTATGCCACACCCATATGTAAATCGGCAAGTGAAACCCAATTACTGCTGCTCAGAGCAAACAATCATGAAATAAACCTAATCAATCCCAATAGAATCTATTCATGGCACCTGTCAAAGTGCCCTAAAGCCATGAGGTTGCAGTGGGCAGCAAAATGCAATGCCTACATAAAAAGTGGATGCTAGAAAGTCATGAGCAGTGGAAACACTGTACCTATGATGCTAATTCCCAAGCCTGGTAAGCCTGGGGAGTCACCTCAGCTTCATACTGTATTTGACTTATGAGCCCATAATGCTAATACAGTAAGTGTCAGGTTTTGCTGATCATGGGGGCTCAATCCACTGGGCGAATACCTTATGTGGTGATCACCGTGTCCACAGATGCAGAGCACCAGTAGGGTGCAAGGCGTAGGAGACCAAAGCGGGGCAGGAGCGGTATGTAGGGGAGTGCCAGTAGCGTCAGTGAGTGGGCGAGTGCCAGGGAGGGTGGAGGATGAGTGCCGGGGGTAGGCGCGAGTCCTGGGAGTACAAGAGGATGGAACGAGCGAGCGCCGGTGAGCGAGCGAGTCCTGGGGTTCAAAGAGATAACAGGCGTGGGGACTTAGCGAGTCCCAGGGATGGAATCAGAGATGCAGAAATCAAGTGGGCCAAAAGGGGAAAGGGTCAAGATAAGATAAGGGGAAAGGGAACAAATGAAGTTGAGATGAGGAGTCGGGGACAGAAGAGCCAGGAGAACTTAGAGTAGAGAGGGAGAGAAGGAGCAAAGTAGAATGGATTAGAGTACGAGACGAGTAGAGATGAGGCAGGAAGACGATACGAGGCGAGTACAATAAGAAAAAGAAACAGGTAGAAATGATGAGACTGGGACGCGTGAGAAAACAAGATAGAGACAAGAACACAACAAAACAGTACGGAGCTACAGTAATATCAAGACTAGCGTACTACTTACTACTCTACGACTTATATACTACACAGTAGGTAGGCCCCGGGGCTCAGGCCTGGGTTCCAGTGGCAGGTCGCGGCACCGGGGCCTGGGGTGAGACCCAGGGGCCACATGGGGTGGGGCGAGGTTGAGACATGTTGCATGGTGCGGAGGTCTCATACTGGAAATGCAGAGACACACGGTGGTGGGGCGGTGAGGAGGGAGTGGGAGCAGGGCGTGGCATGTGGAGGTTAGGTCAGCGGTGATGCATGATTGTGATGCATGATGGGGGTTTCAGCACGGGCCGGGGGTGATGGGTGGTGCTGGCGCTGATGTGGCGGCTATGGGTGGTGTGATAGCCAAGACTATGCTGATGTGGCGGTCACAGCGGTGATGGCCAGGGGATGCTGCAAGTGGCGGTGGCTGTGGTGGTGATGGGCGATAATGAGCAGTGATGGCTGGGGATGGCCAGGGGCTGCCGAGGGGGTTGGCCGGGTAGCAGTCCAGGCCCAAGCGGTCGTGGGGGTTGTTTTGGGAGGGTTGGAGTCCCGGGGCTGGGACTGAGTCCCAGGGGTTGGTAGTGGGTCGTGACAGTAAGATGCTTGTCAGTCACCACTACTGGACATTGATGGCATACTCTGCTGCACCTCAAAAGGCCATTATCAATCAATTCTTGATGGTGCTGATGCATATGAACAAATCCAAATTGTACCTGAAGATGTGAAGCATAGTGCGGTAACAACTCCTGATGGGAATATGGTCAGTAATATAGTACAACAAGGTGATTGTAATACACCTGCCACCTATCAAGCACTAATGAACCACATATTCTCACCTTACATTGGTCAATTTCTAGATGTGTATCTTGATGATATAATTATCTATTCTGGAACACTGAAAGAGCACATAAGACACATCAAAATGGAAAACGCCAAATAATCATGATCTACTCCAGAGATTCCTTGGTGTGGCTGAATATCTGGCTGATGACATCGACCACATGAGAATATCTATGGGAGTATTACACCAGCTCACAGGAGATACAGTACCTTTCAGGTGGGAGTGTATACATCAGCATGCATTTGAGGTTGTAAAGCACCTTGCATTGCAGTGTTGTGATCACCACTGTAAGCCAATAGTATGGGCTGTCAGCAGTGCCCATCAATATGGTGACAGACAGATGTATCACCAGAGTAGCAGGGATAATAAGCCAGGGAAGCAACTGGAGAACAGCCAAAGTTGTGGTGTTCTACTCAGCCAAGCTCAATTCTGCACAGGAAAATGACCTGGCCCATGAGATTGGAATGCTTGCTGGCATAGAAACAATGCTTTGACACTGTGACATCCTACAAGGCACAAAATTTAGATGGTACATGGACCACAAAGGCTTAATTACTCTCCTGCAACAGAAGAACCTATTGGGATGACAGGCACAATGGATTGAAAAGATTGCTGAATTTGATTTTGAGGTTTTTCATGTACTTGGTACTGAGAATATTCTGTCAGATGCCCTGTTGTGCATATAGTCAAATGATGAGCTGGGCACTGTATGGGCACAGAGTGAATACACATACCATGATGTAATATCAAACAATGCACTAGGAGGCCACCTAGTGTCCATGCCACTTCTTGTTGAAAAGGAAGCGAGAGCATTGATTTAGTAGACATTGACAGAGAGAAAGTCAGCAGTCAACAATCAGACGCAGCTACTCCTGTGGAACTACAGAACTCAAATTGAAATGGACACAACGGCAATCAGCAGGGACAGTCAGGTCCATCAAAGGAACAGAACCCTGAAAAACAAAGCAGGAAGCAGTGGGAGATACTGCCTGCAGAAACTGGACACCCAGAAACATTAAAAGAGTTTGCAGCAAGAGTATCCAAAGGTTTTGAGCTGAAGGGCCCTCAGCAACAAAAGGAGGGCAAGGATAGAGGGAAATTCACCATACGTATCTCAGCACAAAAGCCAGGCAATACACAACAAAATGATAAAAATACGGATACAGAGATCGAGCATGATCAGCAATTGATAGAATGAGCTAAACAACTTGCCAAGTTGATGGAGTCAATACAACCCATATCACTTGAAGAACAACTGGCAGGTGGATGAGAACCTATTGATCTGATTGCAACCATCTGAAACAGATATGATGATGATTCAGCATTTGCGGACATTGTAAAAAACCCTAAAGCATATAAGAATTTTGAGTTTACCAAGGATCAATTACTTTATCTTAACAATAATGAGAACAAAGTCTTATGTATTCTGTTGGTAATGGTTACAGGTGTCACAACCCACTACCAACCTCCGGCACTCAGCCCAGGCGTTGGGACTCCAACCTCCCCAAACTAACTTCCACAACTGTCTAAGGCCTAGACTGCTATCTGACCAGCCACCTTGGCAGCCCCTGGCCATCACTGCCTGTCACCACCACTAGTCACTGCCATCCCTGGCACTCCTCGACCATCACCACCCACGACCACCATATCAGCACCAGCCCCAGCTATCTCTGGTGCTTCTCTCAATTGCAGCTGCCACATCAGTGCTGGCGCCGGCAACCCCCAGTGCCAGAAACTCTGGTGCTTTTCCTGGCCCATGCCAAAGCCTCCCCTGACTACCACCAAGACATCCATCATGCATTACAACCATGCATCACTGCTGATACAACCTCCATACACCATGCTCCACTTCTGCTTGCCTCTTCACCTCACCACCATTCCATGCCTCCATGCTCCCAAAGCAAGACCTTCCTTTGAGGAGCTTCCTTTGCACTGCACAACATGCATCAACCACCACTGCCACCTTGCACAATTCCTGGGCTTCATCTCAAGCTCTGGCACCACAACTTGCCACTGGGGCCTGGACCTGAGCCCCAGGGTCTATGTACTATCCAGTATATAAGTTGTAGAGTACTCATACTTTAGTCTTGATATTACCGTACTTTGTCTCCAGTTTTGTGTTTTGTTCTCTGTTTCTAGTCTCATGTGTTCCAGTTCTACTTATCTCATTTTTGTCTCATACTTGTCTCATATTGTCTTGCTTTGCTTGTCTCTACTTGTCTCATACTCTAAATCTAACTCTGCTTCTCTTCTTTTTCTCTGCCTCAAGTCTCTAAGTCTCTCCTCTCTTCTCTATTCTCTTGCCTTCATCTCAACTTGTCTCATTTCAGCTTGCTTAGATCTCCACACACCCTGCTTTTAATCCCAAGACTTGCTCAGTCTCCTTGCTCACCTTGGCTATCTGTTCACCAGCCCTGGGAGTTGCTTGCACACTGGCACTCATCTTCACCTCTTTCCTCACATCTCCAGGACTCATGCTTACCCTAGCACTCATCTTCCAACTCCCTTCCTCATCCCTGACACTCACATCCTTGCCCTGGTGTAACTAGTGATCACTCGCTCAACCACCGCTTGCATCTCTGGCCCCACCCCAGTTTCACACACCCTGTGCTCTTGACAGTACCATTGTGCTTATTGACATCATGTGTGCCACATAAGGATTTACCCAGTGGACTGAGCCCCTGTGGTCAGCAGAACTTGACAACAGGGAGAAACATAAGAGAAATTGTAATAGCTGAAGCACATTCTATGTTAGCGCATTTGGGTGCCTGTAAAACACTGACTTACCTATGCAACCATGTATGGTGAAAAGGAATAAGTGGCCATGTACACTCATACTGTGAGTCATGCATAATTTTCTGCCAGAATAAATCATCCAATCAAAAGCCATATGAACTATTGAATCCCTTACTGGTGCCAACACATACCTGGAAAGTGATTGGAATAGATTTTGTTGGATCCTTTCCCGAGTCAAAAGGTTGAGAGTCAACATACAATCAAATCACAGTAATCATAGACCTGCTCACAAGTATGGTGCACTTTGTACCCAGTAAAACAACATACACAGTGTGAAACGTCACAGAACTTGTCTTTGCCAAGGTATACAAGCATCACGGCTTACTGAAGGCAATTGTAAGTGATAGAGACTCCTGGTTCACAAGCATTTTTTAGACGCACCCCAATTTCTTGATTGGCACACAATTAAGGATGTCAATGGTGTACTATCCTGAGACAGATGGTGCCACTGAGCGTGCCAATCAAACCGTGACTCAGATGCTGAGAATGTGTATAGGATCCACACATAAGGATCGAGTATCCAAGCTACCCATGATCGAATTTGCAATCCTTGCAACCCTGTAGACATATAATCTTACTTTACTTGCTACAGTTTAAACACAGTTTTTTTCAAGAGATTGAGGATGTATAACTTACTTTACTTGCTACAGTTTATTGTCACAGCAAAAGCTGTCAAACCTGCTTTCTGTGCAATGGAATAGGCAAATCCTTTTTGAAAGTATCAATAACACCTCCAGTCCTTCTGGCTCTAAGACTTCACCAACCACCCCACCTTTGCTTCAGCCTCAAAACACGTACTTGTCACGACCCGCTACCGACCTCTGGGACTCAGCCCCGGCCCCGGGACTTCAATCCTCCCAAAACCACCTCCATGACCGCCCCGGGCCCAGACTGCTACCCGGCCAACCCCCTTGGCAACCCCCAGCCATCACCGCCCATCACCGCCCATCACTGCTACAGCCACCGCCACTTGCGGCATCCCCTGGCCATCACCGCTGTGACTGCCACATCAGCGCTGGTCTCAGCTATCACACCGCCCCTAGCTGCCACATCAGCACCAGCACCACCCGTCACCCCCAGCCCACGCTGAGACCCCCATCATGCATCACAATCACGCATCACTGCCGCCTGACCTCCGCACGCCACGCCCCGCTTCCGCTCCCTCCTCGCCACCCCACCACCACGTGTCTCTGTGTTTCCAGTGTGAGACCTCCATGCTGCGCAACATGTCTCAACCTCGCCCTGCCCCGCGCGGCCCCTGGGTCTCACCCCAAGCCCCGGCGCTGCGACCTGCTACTGGAACCTGGGCCTGAGCCCCGGGCCCTACGTACTGCATAGTATATATGTCGTAAAGTAGTAAGTAGTACTCCAGTCTTGATATTACCGTAGCCTCGTATTGTTTGCCGTGTTCTCATCTCCGTCTTGTTTTCTCGCATGCCCCAGTCTCATTATTTCTACTTGCTTCTTTTCTCATCATACTCGTCTTGTATTGTCTCTCTATCTTGTCTCTACTTGTCTCGTCCTTTAATCCATTCTAATTGCTCTCCTTTCTCTTTCTATTCTAAGTTCTCTCGGTTCTTCTGTTCCCAGCTCCTCTCTTCAACTTGATCTGTTCCATCTCTCCTTATCTCATCTCGACTCTTTCCCCTTTTGGCTGCTTAATTTCCCCAACTCTGTTTCCATTCCCAGGACTCGCTACGTCCCTGCGCCCATTATCTCTTGATCCCCGGGACTCGCTCGTTCACCGGCGCTCACTCATCCCATCCTCTTGTACCCCCGGGACTTGCGCCAACCCCCAGCACTCGTCCTCCACCCTCCTCAGCACTCACCCCACTCGCCGGTGCTACCGGTGCCCCCCTGCATACTACCCCCGCCCTGCTTTGGTCTCCTATGCCTTGCGCCCCTCCCAGTGCTCTGCATCTGTGTACACGGTGATCACCATGTAAGGTATTCACTCAGTGGACTGAGCCCCCATGGTCAGCGGAACCTGACAGTACTGATTGGTCTGCCATACTCAGGCCATTACCACCATCCCCTAGCAACTCCCACAGCCATCACTGCCATCACTGCCACATCACTGCCCATTATTGCAATCCTCAATGCTTCTCTTGAACCTTACCAATGCTTTTTCACACATCCCAGCCCATGGATCATCCATCATTCCACCACATCATTCTTTCATATTACATTTCATGCATCATTTCATCACATGATGCATCACCTGTGCATCCTGTTGCTCTGCTGCCCCTCATGGTACCACTCCTTTGAGATTATCCTTTGCTCTGTATGATCAGAACCAACACCTGCCAGCCTTGCACAATTCCTGAACTGCACTTAGAGCCCCAGTGCTGTATCCTGACATTGTAGTGTCAAGGCCTTGAAACTCAAGCT
>JAGGAQ010000646.1:0-11020 GCA_017657225.1 Termitomyces sp. T69sscA | reverse complement strand
GAACTATATTGAATTGTCACTCCCTGTCACTATCTGATCACGTGATGACCGCGTTTGCGCATGAGCCCTATCTTACCATTGAAATACAATTTTAAGTTCAGTTACAATATTTTCTATATTGTTTTGACAAAAACATTCAAATAAAAATTTGAAACCAATCAGATTATTTTTACCATATTTTTACATTGTTTTGCCAGAGAACATTGTTCCCTGCACCCAGTGTAACTGGAACTGTCACTTCAAGTTCTCATTGTTGTTGAATAATCTATTGATCATAATCACTGCCAGCAGGTCTTGCATGAAGTCTGCATCTGTG
Source organism: Termitomyces sp. T69sscA (assembly GCA_017657225.1). Lineage (NCBI taxonomy): Eukaryota > Fungi > Basidiomycota > Agaricomycetes > Agaricales > Lyophyllaceae > Termitomyces > Termitomyces sp. T69sscA. Next base: position 10,704 of record JAGGAQ010000646.1, on the reverse strand, counting down.
AGCATCAAATAGCTCACATTTTTGAAACCTTGTAACAGGCCCTCAACCAACTCATTGTACAGTTGTTCTCATGCCTCCACCACTTGCTGATGCACCACACCAAGCAAGTGGAGATCTTTAGACTTGTTCTCTTTGGATTTTCTTCAGTTACCATTGTATTGTTGATTACCATTTCTGATATACTTTGGATTCTCCTCTGCCAGTTGTGTGATTAAGCTGCAGCTCAACCTTCATTTGTTGTTTACATTGCTGGCTCGGTGGAAGGATTTCTACAGACATTAAGTTAAGCTTTGCCCTTACAACATCCTTTCTTTGCCCTGATTGTGGTGGCTCCTTGCTGTGACATGGGTACATGGGCTATAGGCATTTCTGCACCTATGGCTGAAGGTGCTGGCATTGTGGCCATGTGAGCCCATAATATTTGTGCTTCTATATGCTTTTCATGTTGCTGATACAACACTAATACTTCTGAGTATGGTGCCCATATCAGTTGCGCTATAGGCAGCAGAGGTGGTGGTGAAGGGCCTCTTAGCCCCATTTTCTCTATATCATGTAGTGGCAGGGCTCCTGTGTTATCCTCTTAGCACATAGCCATTTATGGTGCTGGGCCCTGCTAATAGTATCCCTATACATACTGGCATGCATCATCATCCATGCCACATGGCCTTTGTTCTGGTGATATCTCCACTGGACACTCTGTCTATGCATGGGCATCAATTCCAATGGTAGCAAGTAGTAAGTTTGTGGGCCATGCACATATGGCTCACTCTGATGGTATGTCTGTGGCTGTAGAGTGACTTGTCATGCCTGCTCAAACTCCATCAGTTCCTCATAGTACTTGTATGCTGAGCCAAACTCAGCTGCCCTCCTTCTAGAGCTAGTTGAGCTCTCTTGGTTTTGCAGTTTGTATTGATAGTAGGATACCATACTTTACTGTTGTCTATATAACACAATGTGATTCAAGTTAGAGAAATGCCCAATTGGCAATTCTTCAAATTTTCCAAAGTCAGCTCAGCTGATGTAATGTATACCACTATGTGGCATTGTCTTCAGCAGGCAAACAACATTCCAAGATATGGGTAATTAGTGATTAATCTGATCATCAGATAAGATATAGCATCCATCAAGTGCCAGATTTCTCTATGAGCACATGCCATGATATGGCACCATCCCTGGGACCATCCATATGTGCACTTGGCATGCTTTGTTAGGTCCTTTGGGTGCTGCGCACCCTGCAGCTCCAGAGCTTCCAGGTCTATGCAATGCCACAGTGGTTCCCATGTTGTGGATTTCAAGATTCAAAAGACTAGTACTGGTCATATAGCACTATAAAAAACAGAACACAAAGAAATAGAAATGGAAATGGAGATTAGAGGTAGATGAATTACTTAATGTATGTTTTCATTTCAAGTCTGTTTAATACATCTTTTATGAGGAAAACAAAGAATTTCACCTAAAGAACACTCTACAGAAACATGATGAGTTTTTACAAAAGAACAAAGTAATTATTTCTTTTTCTTGGAAAGATATCCTTGAAACTTAATTGTCAAATTACATTTTACATGAAACATAACAGGTTATAAATTCATTTATACCATTTGAAAATTTCCAACTTCAATTACACTTAATTGTACTAGCAATATCTATGCTTTCAAATTCTCCTACTCTCATCTGAAGCACTTTCTGCTCAAAGTTTTCTTCATCCTCCAGATTTCCACCTTGCCAGTATGTTGCAGCAAGGTTAGACATAGCTTGAATAGTGTCCAGATGGCTTTTCCCAAATGCTTCCTTCTTAATCTGAATTTCAAGTACTTCTTGATTGAGCTTCTTTGCATCTTCAAGTTTTCCACCTTGCCAATATGTTATTGTAAGGTTTGACATGGCTTGAATAGTGTCTGCATGACTGCTTCCAAAAGCTTCTTTGTGGATCTTAAGCACCTCTTGCTGGAGTACCTCTGCTTTCTTCAGCTTTCCACTCTTTCTAAATGTTGCAGCAAGGTTGGACATTGCTTGAAGAGTAGCTCTATGAGTTCTTTCAAAGACTTTGCTCCTGAGCTCAAGCACTTCTTGATCAAGCCTTTCTGCCTCTACCATCTTTCCAATTTGCCAAAATATTGTAGCAACATCAGACATGGCTTGAATAGTATCTGGATGATTTTTGCCAAAGGCTTGAACTCTGACTTCAAGTATTTCTTGCTCCAGTTTCTCTGCTTTAGCTATCTGTCCACTTTGCCAGAATGTTACAGCAAGATTGAGCATAGCTTGAATGGTATCTGGATGATGGCTTCCAAAAGATTCTGTCCTGAATTTGAATACCTCTAGCTCAAGATTCTCAGCCTCCTTCAACCTATCACTGCACTTGAATGTTGCAGCAAGGTCAGACATGACTTGAATAGTTTCTAAATGACTGCTTCCAAAGGACTCTGTCCTAACTTTGAGTACCTCTAGCTCAACACCTTGTTTGGAAGACATGACATTGATGCTGTCAACAGGGTTATGACTGGGTGCTGGCTGACCTTCATGAAGCAAATCTTTCAAAGCACCAATGACTGTTGATTGTTTAGATAAGACAAGCTGCAAGGAGCTCTTGTCTGGTTCATCACTCTGTTCATCAATCATTGTTGGGACACAGTGGTCAAGGTCGTGTTGTTGCATGTCGAATAACGCCCCGGCCTCATTGAGCAAATTATTATTATTTTGATCATTCTCCTCTGCCCTGACAGCCATCGCAGTCAAAATCGATGGTACACGGTCCATCAAATTCCGTCCAGGTTCATCAATACTCCTTATAGTCCCGCGTCGGGAGTACGGTGATTTCAGCGTAGGCTGCTTAGCATTCATGATCGAATATGGGGACGTCAGGATTGACGCGTAGTCGGTCACATCCAGCGACGATTCCTCGTCCTGGCTGGAAATCTGGTGAGGGGAAGTAAGCACGGACATGCTCCTCTCTGAAACAGTAACGATAGGCGGCCCAGGCCCCAACGATGGATCAGACGACACCGTCGAGTGCGAAAGAACCGGATGCCCATCAGCTTGCGATTTACTAGAAACGGAAATAGAGGAAATAGTTGAATCGACTGGAGAAGGGGCCGTGAACCCTCTGCTGTTGCTCTGTGCATCAAAACTACGTCGCATGTCGACGACGGAGCTCCAACGAGACGGGGACCATGCCAACTCCAGCTCAGGCGTACTCTGCGGCGGCGGCGGAGGAGACTTCGAGCTGCTCGCGATAGCATGATTCATTACGAGACCCTCATGAAGCAGCGCTGTCGGTCCGACATAACTGCTCTGTGCCGCAGGCGCCTCCGCATCGACCTGCCTCCTGACCGGCGACAGCGGTTCGTCGTCGTTAAACGGGGTTGCACCGCTAGAGCTTAACGGGGGCAGCTGGATGGGGGGCAAGGTGGGTGTGGGTGGTCTGTCGAAGGTGAGGAGACGGGGCGGTTGAACGACCCTGTGTCCGCGCATGCGATCAAGAAGGATGCCGATCAGACGGGATCGAATGGAAGCTGTGGATTCTTCCCAGGGGTCGAGCGCTTCGGCCAGCTCCTTGGCGAGGAAGAAAAGCTGTGAGTTTACAAAATCAGTGATTTGACGGAGTGTGATATTAGGGGAAAACGAACATCTTTATCTGGGCCTACAGGATACGCGAACATGAGGGATACGGGATCTCGAGGATCCCACGTCCACATTTCAGGACGTCCGTACATCTTAAATGCGTCGTGGATCGCTGTGAGCAACGAAACTCAAACACAACAACACCGCGAAAAACCAAAAGCGTACATACCAATCACCCACTTTAACATGTCCTCCGCATAGCCAAGGTCACCCAATTCAGGCTTAACAAACAACCACCCCTCCAGATCACGCATCACCGCGCCCATCTCCTCGTCCCCAAAGGTCCCCGCAACCTTGATCAACATGCTGCGCGCAATAAGCTCGGGGCGCTTTGGGTACACCGCAAATGCCTGCGTGAGATCCCTCATGGACAACAGCGCGCGCTTTTTATTGTTCGGCGACGCGTACATCGACACCAGTGGCTTGGACTGCAACACCGAGGCGAAGAGGCTCGATTTCCTTATTTTGCGCGGGAGAGACGCGGTGGGCGTCGACATGGGCACGGACACGCCGCCGACGCCGACGCCGGCTTCGGTGGGCCCGAGGCGGTCGGCGTGCGTGGCGCTCTCTGCACCTGCACTGATGACCATCCACAAGCGCTTCCAGTCTGTTTGCCCTGCGATGCGCACGCGCACCCAACCTTCGAGGCGCCCACGCACGAGCGTCGACGGCGCGTCGGGGTCTGTAAAGGAAGTTCGTCATTAGTTGTGCGAGGTTGGAAGGAGCTTACGCTTGAGAACTATGCGGAGGAGGTGCGCTGTGTAGATTTCTTCGAGGCGGGATTTTTCCCAGGAGGAGAGGCGCAGTGCGGACACCCATGATTTGAGTGTGAATAGATCGGGGCATGAGAATAGCAGGTTGGATCCCGCCGTGTTTGAAATGGAAAAGACATGGGCATAGCGTTCGGGGATCGTGACAGCGCCGATGACTTGAACTAACTGCAGAAAAGGTCAGCTCAGCATTCAGTTGTCAAAAAAGTCTACAAGGCCTCCTACCGCATCGGTGGTATCTACGTATGTCGGGGGACCTTTCTTTGCCTTTTTGCTCGCCTTCTGGACCTTGGCCATGTTCCGAATGGTCAGGGTTGACCCGGCCAACTGGGCCCAGACCTCGGACCAGACCTCATCGGGCCGCTGCTCGCCGTCGGCGACGCGGCGGACGAGGGGCCCAGAGTAGTAGATTTTGTGTGCGTGTGCGTCATTTAGCTGGACGACGGAGTAGATTTCGGGGTGCAGCGGCGGGGGCTGCGATTGGGGCTGGGGGTGGGGCTGAGCCTGAGCCTGAGCCTGGGGCTTGGACTGGGGCTTCTGCTGGATGGATGGAGTACGTGCGTGCAACGGCGTGGGCTGGTGCTGGTGTGAGGACGACGATGCCGGGGCCATGGAGCTGGTGCGCAGACGGCTGGTATATGGGTCGCCAAAGAATTGCGGAATGAAAAAAAGGACGGGGTGCTGTGGTTCGGCAGTGGTGATGGCCTTGGCTGTAGAAGTAACGGTGTCGTCACACGAGAATCCTTAGTCAATTCCCGCTACTTTAGTTGAGTTGAGACCATGCGCACAACTGTCAACTTTATCGCCTGATGTGAATCTTTTCCCTAATTTGTCATTGGAGTTCAAACTTTGTCTTGTATTTTGTATAAATGTACTCACGGCATCAACAGGTGTTGCAGAAGTTTGAGTCGATTGGGAGTTGATCGGAAATTACAACATAGGCCTCGCTTTTCTCTGGTCAGACTTGAAGTATTGGTAGACTCTGAACCAGGAAGACGACACGTTGAGGCCCCACCATCAAGATCTGATGGCAGCGAAGCGATTCTTGGATCAAGATCAGCGATCAGCGATCAAGCCATCAAGCCATCAAACCTTCGTGCCAAACTTTCTACCCTCGGCACAGTTCAAAATGGTCTTCCCTCCTCCTGACCACTACCTTAGCCCCCAGAACAGTCATGACTACCCTCAAAGACATCCAAGACACAAAAGGTGGAGGGCAAAAGTGTCAGGGGACTCATCAGTTGGGGGATTCCCTGTCTCATTTTGCTTATTTATTTTAGACTAACTTCTTAATGTCATAACACTATTCTCCACCCATAGAGGCCTCTAAAGCAGTACTTTGCACATTACTAGTTTTGTCCTATCATGTGCCCTGGTTGTGGAGATCATTGCATTTCTTTCCCCTCCTTCATCTTTCTACACATTCCTATCTTCTTCAGCTCTAGTGCTCTTTCTTATGATTACATAAGATGACATTGAGCTCTGCACATACACAGAGCCCAAAATCATATCATGTGACTCTTTTCCATTTTGCCAATGTTCCATTTCACACAGTTTTGTAAGGGCAACCTCTGAGATCATAGCACAATTACACAACTGGCAGAGGAGAATTCAAAGTTGTATCAAAGATGGTAATCAATGAGTGGAACCTGACATTTGATATATGAGAAAAAAAAATCTACCATTGATGACTGTCATGATGCCTTGAAGCATTGAAACTGCTGTGGAATGAAAAGTAAGCTACAATGTTCAGACTGGTCAATGAGAAGTGACCACTTCAGGGAATGTAGTTCAATGATGTTGATAAAGAAGCATGGTTGACCTGAGGAGTCTGCTTGTCTCTGAATTGTGCTTGGAATGCTAATACCATTAAAAAAGTCCTTTCCATTGCCAGAAATTGAGGGTATACTCAGATGGGCACCAAGGCTAGATACTAATCTATCATTGATGGAAAAGGCACCTATGAGCAAATCCAGATAATAACAAAACATGTAAATTGTAGCACTATAATTACACCTGATGGAAATATCAACAGTCATGTAGTACAGTAAGAATACTGTAATGCTCCTGCAACTTACTAAGCACTAAATGAGTTATATCATTGCACCATATTTGAGATGCTTTATGAATGTTTGCTTGGATAATGTCATAATCTACTCAGACACATTGAATGATCATGTAGAACATGTGAAAATCATGCTTGAATTATTGGAAAAGGAGAAGCTTTACTTTAGCAAAAGGAAGCTTAAATTCATATACTTGGAGATAAGGATTTGAGGCCAAACCATGGATGACCATAGTATAAAAATGGACCCTGATGAGGTGGATACCCTGGTAGAGTAGAAGGTCTCTACAAACTGAAATCTGCTTAGAGGTTTCTTGGGAGTGGCAGAATACTTAGCTGATGATATAAGTTGAATTAAAATTCCTATGGAAATACTTATCAGTCAACTGGGGATACCATATTATATAGGTAGAAATACATCCACCAGAGGGTGTTCAAAGATATAAAACAATTGGCTACCTCATATAGAGAATTCCACCAAGTACCCCTCAATTACAGCAATGATGCAAGCCTATCAATATGATCACTGATGGCTGCATGACTAGGATTGCTGATGTTGTCAGCCAGGATTGGTGTCAGGAGACTTCTGTTTTTGGTCTATGCTGACTTCTCCTCAATTTGCCCCCCTACATTTCAGTCTGCCCCTTGTACCACTCCCTGGGAACCCTGGAGCTCACTGTATACCTCTGGAGATTTCTGGAGATTTCCAAAGGTCATTTCCCTTTTAGAAAACCTCTGGAACTTCCCATACTTCTTGTTCAAGCATGATCTAAGGTCAAGATTAGCTTCGGTTATCTATACAGTTGTTCTCATACCTCTGCCACCTGATGATGTGCTGCACCAGGCAGTAAGGATCCTTAGATTTGTTTTTTTTTGGATTCCCCTGTGCCAGGTGGTTAGTTACCATTGTACTGTTGATTATTGTTTCTGATGTATCTTTGGATTCCCCTCTGCCAGTTGTGTGACTGAGCCACAACTCCTAGAGGTTGCTTTCACAACCCACTACTAATCTCTAAGACTGAGCCTTAGCCCTGGGACTCTAACCTCCCCAAACCAACCTCCATGATTGTCCCAGGCCTGGACTGCTACTCAACCAGCCACCTTGGCAGCCCCTGGCCATCACCACTCCCGGCATCCCTCTGACCATCACTGCCCATGACCACCACATCAGCATCAGCTCTGACCATCTCTGATGCTTCTCCAACTGCAGCTGCTACATCAGCGCTGGCGCCAGCAACCCCCAGTGCTCCCCCCAGCCCATGCTGAGGCCCCCATCACGCATCACAAGCACACATTACTGCCAGTCTGACCTCTGCATGCCATGCCCCACTTATGCTTGCCTCCTCACCTCCTTGCTGCTACATGTCTCTGCACTCTCAAAGCAAGAGCTTCCTGTCCAGAGCTTCCTTCGCACTGCATGACATGTCTCGACCTTTGCTGCTGCCTTGCACAATCCTCAGGTCTCACCTCAAGCCCCAGCACCATGATTTGTCACTGGGACCTGGACCTGAGCTCCAGGGCCTACTTACCATACAGTATATAAGTTGTAGAGTAGCAAGTAGTATTCTAGTTTTGATATTTGCCATACTTCCTATTCTGTGTTTTGTGTTTCATCTCTATTTCCTAGTCTCACATGTTTCAGTTTTCATTCTCTGACTCTGTCTTGTTTTGTATTGTACTTGTCTTGTATCACCTTGTTTCTCTCCATCTCTACTCGTCTCGTACTCTCAATCTATCTCTGCTTTATTTCTTTTCTGCCTCAAGTCTCTAAGTTCCTTGTCCATTCTCTCATCTCTTGCCTTTGTCTTGACTTGCTCCATTTCCCCTTCCCTTATCTTATCTTGACTCTTTTCTTTTCTGGTTCACTTAGATCTCCGCATCTCCCACCTCAATCTTGGGACTTGCTGAGTCTCCACACTTGCTCCAGCCTTCTATTTGTTAACCCTAGGACTCGCTTGCACACCAGTGCTTGCTTTGTCATCTTCTCTTGCATCCCCAGGACTTGTGCTTACCCTGGCACTCATCTTCCACCCCTCTCTCCCATCCCCAGCACCCATATCCCTGCCCTGGCATGATCAATAATCCTCCACTCACATTCCTGGTCCTGCTCCAGTCTCCTATGCCCTGTGCTCTCAACAGTACATTGCATCCGTGGACATCGTGCATGCCATGTAAGGGATTCACCCAGTGGACTGAGCCCCATGGTCAGCAGAACCTGACAGTTGCTCTTACAATTGAAATTGAAAGTGCTGGCTGAAATTGAGACAATGCTGAGGCACAGGGACATCCACCAAGGCACTTGCTTTAGATGGTTCACAGACCAGAAGGGTTTGGTTCACTTATTGAACCAGAGGAACTTGTCTGGATGACAGGCCTGCTAAATGGAGAAAATTAGGGAGTTTGACTCTAAGGTTCATTACATACTAGAGGAGGAAAATGCTCTATCAGACATACTATCTTGCATATATTCCAGTGATTAACCTGGCACAGTAAGGGTCATTGCTGTCAGGTTCCACTAACTATGGAGGCTCAAACTACTAAGTGATTCCTTATTAGGCAGATGCAATGTACCATATGCATGGTGAGTATCATTGATGAGCATGGGGCATACAAGACTGAGAGATGGGGCCAAGACTGCAATGTGACCAAGAGCAGGGAGTGCTGGTCATGTCTGGAGTAGCGGGTGTGAGGGGCGAGTACCAGAGGTGCATGGAAGAATGAGGAACAAGCACTGAGAAAAGTGATGAGCTGGGGTGAGTAGTAAAAACACAAGTTCCAGGATCAAAGATAAGGGCATGGAAGTTCAGCTGAGCCAGAAATGGAAAGAGTCAAGGCAAAAGATAAATGAAGGAAGAAATGAAGAGTTGAGCTGAAGTGAAATGTTGAACAGAGAAGGACTTAGAGATTCAAGATGGAGTGAGAGAGTCAAAGGAATGAATTGAATGGAATACAAGACAAGAAGAGACCTAGTAGCAAGATGATGCAAGACAAGTAAGAAATCAAACAAGACAAACAATATGAGATAAGATAGATGAAGTCAAAACTATGAGAACCAGGATACAAGACACAAATGCAAACAGAAAAAGAAAGTATGGCAATATCAAGACTACTGTACTAAGTGCTATGCTACAAATTATATACTGGTGGTAGTAGGTAAGCTGCAAGCTACAGGTCCATGCCCTGGTAACAAGTTGCAGTGCCAAAATTCCAAGCATGGTTTTAGGATTGTGCAAGGCCATTGCAGATGGTGGCATTGGTTGTGCAGTTCAAAGAAGGCTCCCAAGAGAAGGGCATTGCTTTGAGAGCATAAGCAAGGAGGATGTATAGAATGACTGTCAGGTCCTACTGACCATGGGGGCTCAGACCACCAAGTGATTTCTTACTGGACAAACACAATGTCTGCATGCATGTTGAGTACTGTCAATGAACACAGAGCATGGAAGACTAAGAAGTGGGACCAGGGAAGTGAGAAGACAATAGGCAGGGCCTGACAACTGAGATATCTGATTAGTCTAGATACATTGTGGATACAAAATGTGAGTATTATGCAATCTACAAATGCACTTCACAGATGCACATCTATTACTAGAAAAGGCAACTATATGTGTTACATATGTGTTGGGTAAGACTAAGGTAACCTGCTGGTTACACTTACATTGTTGTGTGGATTCTATTTCACAACTTTCAAATTGGACCTTGTTTGTTTGTGTTGTGCCCTGAGCACACAAGGTGTGAAAAACCATGTCCACTAAATCATATGAGCTATACCTTGGGCCTTTGGCCCAAGTCTTAGCAGTGGGGAGCTTCACTCCCTTGAGGGCTTTGCCTCCAAACCCCCTCTTAATCCCACGCCTAACCTTGCTTTGCTTGGTCAGGGCCTCAGTTGGCCACTCAAGGCATAAGCCAACTCAATGTTTCATTTCAGCTCTAACCTCCTTTTGTTTGGTTAGGTCTTTGTTAAGCCAATTCAATGCTTAGATTACTTTCAAGCAACTTGATATGTGATATAGTAAGTGTAATGGTTCAATTCAAGGCTTAATTACTTTCATACAACTAACTTGATATATACAATCTAAATCTACAGTAAGAATAATTGACTAACTTGTATACACTTATAGCTGTAAACCGATCAACATTTCAATTCAAGGCTTAGATACTTGCATGCATACAATAAGTATAATGGTTCAATAATTGACTAACTTATATACAATCTACTAATAACTAATTCTACTTATAGCTGTAAACATT
>JAGGAQ010000645.1:0-11048 GCA_017657225.1 Termitomyces sp. T69sscA | reverse complement strand
TCGGATTAAAATGACATTAGATTTGGGGTATGCGACAAAGAAGGAAAAGGAAGTTGGTAATAAAAAACTCTATCTATAGACTAAAGCAGACAAAGGCAAAGCCGATGCTTACAGCGTCTCTGCCACTGAAAGGTCCACAGAGTTTTCAGGTTCAGCCTCAGGGGGGTCCGTGAGTTTGACATTGGATTCTTCAGGGATGGACTAAAAGACTTGGTCAATGAAGGAGCTAAAAAGAGCCGGGTTAGAAAGGGAAGAAGACTTGCCTTGAACGACACATTGAGGGCATCGAGAAGGGACCCAGTGAGGTCAATCTTGGAGGGACCCAAGGCCTTGTTGATACGTTCGAGACAGGCCAAAATAAGGCAATATGTCTGCAGAGAAATATCAAGAAGATGCAGCTGCTGTTGAGCTTGCTGCTCAACAGCATCACAATGCTTCTTGAGGTCTCCAGCCAGCATTGAAGAGTCACCGTCGGCCAGGGAAATAGCATCCAAAACAGCATTGACTTGACCTAGTAAAGTCAAGGCCGTCTCACCGCCAGTTTTATAGTTAGCTGATATATACAAAATATATCAGAAATTGTAAAAAGTGGGAGGAAGCGTGAAGGAAATGCACCGATGGAAGGAATAACCTTGACTTTCTTTGTCTTTGGTTTTCCGTCAGGATCAGACTAGGAAACAAAAGACAAATAAAGATTGTCGACGCAATAAGAAAGAAGGCTGAGACGGGAAGCTGAAACTTACGTTAGCTTTTTGCTTGGAAGAGCGAGTGGTAGACGGACCCAGCATATCGACATCATGATCTGCTTGAGTCCAACGTTGTTTCTGGAAAGAAGAAAATTTGGTTAGAACAGACAGAAGAATAAAAGAACAAGAAGAAAAATTGCCTCTTGCAGATCGTGTTGACGCTGAGCCTCCTGGCCATTCAACTCCAACTGGACAATGGCATTAGCAAAGGCAAAGAAAGCCTTGACGTTGCCCAAATCCAGATCAGCATGACGATCGAGGAGGGGTAGGATTATGGAAAGAGCGTCAAACAGCCCTTTTTGATCAGCGAGGTCCGGAAAATCGGCCTGATCCACAAACCGCTGAACAGGCAAAAGTAAGGGGAAAGACGGGAGGAAAAAGAATGAAAGCATACCCAACCAATGGTACCAAGAAATTGGGTACAATCTGCGGAGGTACCAGAAGAGGCCTTCGCAGTGTTGCACAGACCGATAACGGCCTGTGCAAAAAGCGGATGCTGGAGCACCGCCAGAATAACCTGGTTCGAGTCCCGCTTCACGGCTCGCTTAAGCATGCCATAGAAGTCAGGAGGAGAAGGAGGATTCTGCACTGGAGCTGGTTTGGAAGGTGGCAGCATCCGAATGACAACCTGAGAGACAACACACGTGGCTCGAGTCCCAGCCATCTTGCAAGGAGCAGTAGGAGCCATGGGAAGGGCCATGGAAGAAAGGAAAGAGGGCGAGGAATCGACCAGCCAGAAAGAAGTCTTATAAGAGAAAAAGCTTACAGGATCGAGCGATCGAAAAAGAAAAGCGAAAAGAAAAATTTCTATTATCAGACAGGATAAAAATCTGAAAAGAAAAATTTTCTTAAGTTTTTTTAGGAATAAAGAAGAGGAAAAAGGGATGCACGTTTAGCTATGGGAAGTGGCTGGGCAAAACAAAAGAGGTGTGATAATGGGCTGCGAGTAGTGGTAGGGAAAATGGTAGACGGCGAGAAAAACTAAGGAGGTTGGAAAGGGTAGCAGTCAGCCAGAGAAAGAGCGGAGAAGACAGCATCACGCACCAGGACGTCGGGACTGACTGGGGACAGTCAGTAGCTGGTGTGGGGGAGGTAATACGGGGGCTTTGCAAAAAGGCTGAAAACTGTAAGCTGTGATAAAACATTGAAAACGGTAGATGTACCTTGTAAGACAAACCGTTGAACCCGCACCAATGGTGGGAGACACCATGTCGACAAGAAAGAAGTCAAAAATAAAGCTGATGCCAAAAGGCAGATGCCGAGTGATGAGATCACAAACCTATCATGACATCATAATCTCAACATTCTGGACAGGTGGCTGTGCTCGGTGATGACCGGCATCATGGATCAGTGATCTGAGATGACATCATGATCTTGGGATTAACCTGACAGGTGGCTGTGCCCGGCGATGGCCACCATCATGGATCACTGATCTGGTGATGGGACATCAAACTGACCAACAAACCTCTGTTAATTGTATCTACCGACTACCATCATGACCCATGCGTACCCACAGACAAACCACCCCAATGCCACACGCACGAGCCTGTAGGAGGGAGGAATGGAGGACGAGGGAGGGCCGGCCGGCTGAGACGGAGCCAGAGGAATGGTCTTTGCCAGACTAAGGCTAAACCATTCCTCCGGAGGGTCTGGACATGCCAAGACAGCAGCGGCGCCCCGGGTATACAAGGACAGCGGCGGAATCACACAGACTGTGCCTGGTTCGTGCGCATCGTCGAGGAGTATAAAAGGGAAGGATATTGGGGGAAGCCGAGCAAGCAAACAGCTTGCCACGGCATGGAGTCCCCAGCGCGCAGATCTCTTAGGCTCAGGAGCACGGGTTTGGCTTCAGTGGGAACACACGGGAGGATCAGTAATATATATTGGAATAAAATTGCGTTCATCGACTACCAATTTGCATGAGCCGGAACCGCATTTTAAAGCCCCAAATAAAATATATTATTTCCGTTGTCCTAAAAGTGCGTGCGCGTGTAACGTAGCCCAACACAACTAAGTGAATAAGATTATCTTAATCAGATCTGATTATCTATCGATAAGATAAGATAAGATAAAGATAAGATAAGATAGTCCAACTTCGCATCAATATGCGATGACCTCAGAGAAGTGAGCCACCGTAGGAATGAGAGTGGCAATAGAATACGCCACGAACTCAGCATTTGTCGATCTCGACTCTTTAAGTACCAGGATAACCCGAACCACGTATTCAAGATTAGGTCTAGTGTTTCCGACTAGAACGTTATCAATCACACTCTGCAGCAAGGCAGAAGATACCTGGATCAGGTTTGGTGATCAGCGTCTACAAGATCTCGCGGAAAATTACTTCATTGTGAACCTGGTCAATGTGACCTTGTGCATAGCGCAATAACCCCTGAAAAGCACCTTCGATGTCCAGACGTAAATGACAGTCATCAGCAATATTGTAACTTGAGAACACAAAGCTAGAAAAGAGGAGGGAAAAAAGTCAGGAGGTACAAGAGAAATCTCACAGATCTTGTACGAACTGCCCCAAGTCTGCGAAATCATTCTGTACATCTGCCTCGTAGATTGAACCTCTTTCAATGATTTGTGCTCTGGAAGGAAGGCCGGGCTGATGAACATCGATAAGACTCGCATGAACGATAAAAAAGTGCCGGATAACACACGATTTCTTCCACAATCCAATAAGACTCGGCACGAGCACCCCAAAAGTTGGTAGTGCATTCTGGATTCTTCGCCAATCTATATATGCGGGGTGCACAATTTCTGATTCGAATCGGATAGTCTTTGCGAAGGAAGCCAGGACACAGCTCGGTGAATCTGCTATTAACTACAAATCGCCAGTTAGTTTACCTCACATGATTTGAATAAGCAGACAAACCGATGATAGACGGACAGTTTGGAATCTCCATGAAGCGGTAGGGTACACAATTAACCAGAGTGGGAGCATCATCAATTAACATGGTTCTGAACGCGGTGAACTCGGGGCACAACGCCTGAGAGCCTACTCTCTGACATGTTTCTCCTTGATGATAAGTCTAAGCACGTCGTTAAGCTGGGGTTGGCACTAACGGCAATGGAACTTACATGTAATTGCAGATTGTCAATAATTTGATAGAACGGTCGAACATAGTTCACGCCTGCTGACCGGTAAACAGTGGCTGCTTGCGTAAAGTCTTTCGCACGCTAAAGAGGGGATGTATTTAATCACGACATATGTATCAGAGTCAAACGAACCCAATAAGTGCCATAGCTTGGAGGCCTATATCCAGCGATGGTGGCAGCGTTTAGATAATCTTCCAAAACGCAAGACAGGGTACCAGGGAAAGGAAGGCTGATGTTGTAGTGCAATAGGCGATCACGCAATGGGTAAGACCGAAGAGCACTAGTCAAACGAAAGATGGAGACGTTTGACCTTCGAGATGTGATCAGGTCACCAACTAAGGTCTTGCATACCATTTGACCAAGATCCTCGGTCAATGACTTGCTATTGGTTCCATCCTGACGCGAATCTGAAGGGAGTGCCAAAACTGAACAACTAATAATCTCATTGCTTGTTGGACGTTCTTGAGGCTGAGAACTCCAGCAATGTTCCATGAGTGCCCAAATCTCCTCGGTAAGCCCCCACACACTCCAGCTGGGACTGGACTTTGGAGGCTGAGCTGGCCGGATGCCTTTGGAGACCTCTATGATGATGGGCATGTCTCTCTTGAGGTGCGCAAAGGGTAATTCACCAGTGAAGATCTATTCATTGTTCAGAGGGCGTTACTATCATAGTAAGTAGGGTAAACATGCCTCGTAGGAAACACAAGCCCATGCATAAATATCGCTTGCCTTGCTGGGAAGCATCTCCTCATCGCCTTCAAAGTCAAAAAGTTCAGGGGCTTGAAATCTGACTGTGCCACCTCCCCAGCTTGGGCGCGGAGAGCTCCACTCGCTGATATTCTCGGAAAAGGCGTAGGGGAGTGAAATATCTCCAATATATGCTTTACCAGAGTAGTCTACCAAAACGTTTGACTGTTGGTACCCATCAGATATGACTCCCCAACGAATATTTTGACGGAAAGGCACGAACTCCCTTCAAGTTTCCGTGAACTATCCCCTGTCCGTGCAGATAATTAAGCCCATGGCACACATCCATTGTCTATCGAGCAAGACTCGTGAACTTCCAGGACGAAGGGACCAAAACTCCTCACCAGTGTGGCGCGGTTAGAAGTTGTGTTATGTTTGATATACTGAGAGATATTTCCATTTTCCATCCATGGAGTTGCGAACGACAATCGTCCATGAAAATTAGAGGTACCGTAGAAAGGAAGAATGTTAGGATGGTTGAGCTGACTCCAGACATTTGCTTCCTTTTGGGTACAACAAATCACGTCAGAGTCAGCGAAATAGCAATGGTTAACATTCACCTTGACTAAGTGATTGATTTTATTACCTCTATCAGCTCTGATGACCTTAAGACAGACCGCCCCTCCGTTGTGGGAGCATTTGTAGACGTCAGAAAATGCGCCAGGACACTCTGCTATCTCTGGAACTACCAGGTCCTGGTTCATTACCGTACTGGAATCGGGAAACTCAAGCTTTTCCTTGCTTGCAAGGTTTAAATGTGACACGATGTCGAACGACTGTCAAGGTAAAAAGATTAACCGAGGCAAGTCGAACCTGAGAAAAGATTATATGCACATACCTTTGGTGCTTGTAGGTCAACTCTCGGTACCCAACGATGTGCATGGGTCAAGTCAAAGATCTAATCGAGTTTCAGCCTTGATTGGTCCATTTTCAACCATAATCACGGAATAAGTACCTTTGAAGCTACCTGTACAAGCATTTGAGTGGAGTGAATTTCATGAAAGCCATTAGGGTTTTACAGATCGAAGTAAGTTGAACGAGGAATTTACAACAGGGATAATGCTCGGAGGATTGGTTGCCTCCGCTGGGCTCTCCAACATAGGACGCAATTGCATGAACATATTCGAGGGATTGGTTTGTAGTATCTGGTGAGAAGGAAAGGTAATAATTCAGGATGAAGCGCTCGGCCTTCGCACACCACAGCACTTTGATGTGTGTCACAGCACTTGTTGTGAGTACTGCCTCTCTTCCTTCAAAAACGTAGAAAATTCATGGCTTCTACTTCCGACTCTGTGCTGTCCTACACATCACTCCCTGCAGCAAGGACCACACTACGAAGGATATGGCGGACCGAGAGGTGTCTCTGCGCCGAGACTTGTCAATAACTAGTACCGAGGTCTGCCCTTTGACGCCGGTCGGATGTATTATCGCCCACTCATTCGTGTTTCATTGAAACCTTGAGCATGTCTTTACTGGATCTATCTCTCATCTTAATACCTCATCAACCAAAACAGTCCATCAGGCTCATCGTGATGATGAAGTACGTTGTTTTGATGTATCACGGAAATTTACGATTGAGAGACTTTTCTGAGCAGCTTGCCTGGTGGTTCAGGATGATCTTCGCGTTTTTAGGACTTGTCTTGTTCATTAATGTCTGTCATCGTTATCGATGAGAACTCTCCAATTAAAATGAACCATCAAATTTTGTAGGCCTTCTTCTCCATTCGACCACATCAAACTTCTCAGCGAAAGGACAAATCGTTAGAGTCCATTGTATTACAACAAACCATCTCCCTCGCTTTGGAGGTTTGTTTTCTCTTTGATCATCTAAGGAAAGACTGACTTCGTCTTTAGTTGATACACACTTGGGAATCTTCCACACCAATTGAGGTTGTCTAATGGCACATCTTGTCGGCTTGTTGCTAATCGAATAATCAACATCATCGATAGATACAATTCTTGATAGACAAAATCAATGCCATATTGTCAGACAAGAGGCTCTACAGAAAATTCCAAAGGTTCCTTGACACATTTCAATGGGTACGTATGTTCTGTACATTCCGCTTACATCATTGTTGTAACCGGCGATTCAAATCATTGGATTTGTTAGATCTTGGACAAAGTGGAGAATCTTCCAACAAGCGTACGGCGTACCTTTGTCATCGCAACACAGAGGTTGGCAGGAGCAGCCAAACTATTTCTAAAATCGTACGAACTATTCGATATAAGTGTCCCTGATTATCCAGAGTCCCTCGGAGGCTTTGCGGACATCTATAAAGGTATTTACAACGGACGCCCAGTATGTTTGAAGTTCGTCAGAGTATATGTATCGACGATGGCGGAGAATACAAAGGTATGCACAAGTGATTGCCTATAAGCCCCAATATGATGAAAGAAATCTGCAGTTCATATAGAATGAAGCGGTCCTTTGGAATCAATTACACCATCCGAACCTCATTCTTTTCCTCGGCATTTTTAGGCACAATGGCAGAATTGCCCTAGTTTCACCATGGATGGAAAGGGGTACTATTACTCAATATATCAAGCGCCTTAGGTGGAGCAACACCAGCCGCGTTCCACTGGTGATTTCAAGTCCCTCGAAAACCAAATGAACTGTTGACACCTTATACACAGATATTCGATGTAGCACAATGCCTCGAGTTCCTGCATGATAATGAAATTGTCCATGGTGATTTGAACGGGGTGTTTCCGGGTTCCATCTATAGACATCTCAATTCGCTTCTAATCTATGATAATGATAGGCAAATGTTCTGGTGGATGAGCAAGGTCGAGCTTACATTACCGACCTAGGTCTCTCCTACATTTCAGGCGGGAAAATTGTCGCTTGGACATCTTTTCCTGTTTCAGAATCCACTGGAGGAAGCGTCCGATATCAAGCACCTCAACTCTTCGACTCTGAAGTTGCTACCAATAACAAGTCAAGCGACATCTACGCGTTTGGAATGCTTGCTTACGAGGTGGGCTCCCCTCGTATCGTCTTGCGGTAATCCAATAGTTTACAGATCTTCACTGGTCAAGTTCCCTTTGCGCACCTCGGCAGTAAAGTTGCCGTCATGTTCCAGGTCTCCGGAGGCAAGAGACCTGCTCGGCCTTGTAACACCAGCCCAGTCTGGAGTCATTCGGGTCTGACTGAAGGAATATGGACTCTCATGGAAGCTTGCTGGGCTGCTGACCCCGAGAAACGCCCTTCAATCCAGGAGATTACTGGCCTTCTGTCCCGTACGCTCAATGATGAACTTGAATGTTCTCAATAGCCATTCCTTCCGCCCTTCGAGACTGTCATAAACCTTCTTACTGCCTTCGTTTTTCAAATATTCTCTCGCATACGTCAATCGCATTTCTTCATGTCCTTGATTATCACATTGATTATTCCAGCTCATTATCATCTTAGCTCACGTTCCTAGACCTGGTACCTTGTCATTGTATTCTGAATCACGTTCTCATACACCTACTCTGCCTTCATACCACGAACGCGGCTCCAACACACTGTCCCTTAAACTTCATCCAAATGAAACCGTTCACCTCATCATTTGGACCTTTTGCACATATTTCTGATCCTTATCTTTCCATCCCTATCACCAAAGTACCCCTACTACTGCTTACACTTGTCTACATGGGTCGAAATGCATTCAATGATACGTATTGTAAATCCTTACAAGCTCAAATCGTGCAATTCAGAGGGAGAGAAGTGAAATAGCGATGGAACTCACAGATGTACAACGTGATCGCTTATGCTTACTGATAAGAAATTGTTCATGAGTAAGGAGGCAATCAAGCGGCAGTGCTATCGGTCCCACCACATGGTTATCCATGATTTACTTTGACCCATGGCCATCGAAACTACACTACCTTCAAGCTCCGTGCCAGTGGCCCGACGACCTCGCCATCACCACAATCACGCACCAATCATCTCTCCTGCCTTGATGATGTCGGCAGCAGGCAATCTTGCGAATACCATACGTCAGCGCGGCCATGCCTTTGTCTTCTGTGAGGATATTGCAGCTTATGCATACGGATTCACTCGTTGGGTTCCCCGGGTATGTTCGAAGTTACAGTGCTTTTTCATCCATTCTTCATTGACAAGGCCTTGTGATACCCAGTCAATTAAAATCATGATATCACTTGACACTTTGGCCGTTCATGAATTGGCCGAATCCATGTCATGTTCAGATGCTGATAATATAAGATATGAAAGGTCTTTGGGTATATTGACTTGTCATGCTTCGAGCGTGTCTACCAGCTCGAATCCGACTTTCTCTTACTATATTCGCGTACGTTTTTTCCTACTCACCGTCATCCTATTCGCACAGGAAATTTCATAGTTGAAGCATTACCTTTGGTACCTTTTACCTTTGTCTTGCTCGAACGGCTTCTGGAATGGGATGAATCTGATTCTGATACCATGACGCAAAAGCACAAGGTGGTCATGGCCATGCTCCGCTATTTTCGCAGCAACTTGAGCAAGCCTTATTGCAAACCGACACGCTCTTTCGACCCTACTCTACATGCAGACTCTGCAGATCGAGTCGCTCGTTTGTTCAAGGTTCAGCCTAGTTACCTACAAGAATGGAAAAGAATGAGGTTCTTCACTGCCGAATGGAATCCACCTACTATGACCAATTCTTCGATAAAGTCTACCCCTTCTGCTTTAGCTGCGTCGCTAGGAACATCTTTAACGATATCCACCCAACCTTCTCCCTTTACACCAGTCAATTCCACTAGAAATCACTACCTCCGCTGATGAAGGCGATAACCTGCATTTACAATCTACTAGTCTGTTTGTCAAATGTCCTCCACGCATCCTTGAACTTCTTCATGATTGATCGGGATAACGAGCCGACAATTAAAGAAGCAGCTGCTCGTGAGATCGAAACATTTCTCATCAGTATTAGAATGAGAAGGCAAATCCTTGTCACCGGCCCACGTCAAGTCCTGGATCCCTTGGTGCACGCACATGTTCATTGCTTCTTCAGCGAACACAGGGTCCTTTTCTTACAGTGGCAAAAGATGGGATTTTTTGAAGGTTATTCGTCGAAAGCGAAGGTCCCGCCTGCACCCAAGAAAACGGATCGCGGCTATCTCCTACCTCCGAAGCGAGTGGTCCATCCTTCACCCTCTACAGCTCACGAGTTATCTGACACAAAAGCGTCTACTTATGAAAAGAAAGGGAAAGTAGCACGAAAGTCAGCTCGTCAACTGGCAGTTGGGGAAAGCCGATTAGTTGCTGCAGAAGTTGTTGTTACTGCACTCAAACGGTTCGGTCTATCTTGTGCAATTTTTGGGAGTATGGCTTGTCAGCTTTATGGTAGTCCGCGATTACCTAAGGCAAGATGACCTGTTTGACTGATGATTGATTAGACAGAGATTGACTAGCACCACAGGATATTGATATTCTTGTGATTCCTGAGACTCAAGCCTCTGAAACACAAGAAAACATCAAGGATCTACAATCTGCTCGGGATCCTTCCGCTACATACCAGATTCTCTATGACCGTCACTCAACGGATACCCCTCCATCAACAAAAACCATCATCAAGGTCGATATCCTATTGCCGGGGATCATGAGCCTCCCTTCTCTCTCAACTCAAGATATCATAAACCGCTCAAGACTGCCAGTCATTCCATATTCATTACTTCTTCTGCAAAATTTGCAAGCTTGGAATGACCATAGCTTGTCCAAGGAAGAAAGATACATAAAGAAGGTGCCCATCGACGCAGAAGATTTGATGTGGCTGTTAGCGCCGACCAACGTGAGCGATCTTATTCCAAAAGGCTCTCCTGATTACTGGAGTAATCGGGCATTTTTCTCTGAGGCATTTGAAATCGCATCGAGAGAGAGGGTCAAGGGATTTTGTTCCCTCAATCCAAGCTCATGTGAACTGTGGAGTCAGTTGGGACTATTGACATTTTAACGCCATTGGAGAATCACGGAGGATGTGCCTAATTATCTATCTTACGGGTACTATTGGTTACTCAGCATAACCCAGAGCGGATCGCTTACTCAAAACCAGAACGCGTCCCCACCGGTTGCTACCATACACTCGTCCACAGTGATCGATTTTCATGCCTGAGAGCGTTTTTGAGGTCGTAGCTTGTAGATAAACAGGCGGTAGAAGTATAATCAGTCGAAAACACTATGTATACGAGCAGGCAATTAGAGGGACTTTACTACTACACAGTAGAGAGCATTAGGGTGTAACGACTCGATGAAAGAAAAGAAACTGACGGAAATAAATAACTCAATATGAGTCTGTATCCCTCAGGGCCTGAAACAAAGGACTAAATTTCGTACTGTCGGCCGCTTTTCAGATTGAGCGAGCCAGCAAGATTTCATGATGGACAACATATTATCTGGCAATCCCCATACACTCCAGCTTGCACTGCTGGTAGGAGGTCGCGATGGTCGTTTTCCTTCGACAACTGCTCTCATAA
>JAGGAQ010000644.1:0-11066 GCA_017657225.1 Termitomyces sp. T69sscA | reverse complement strand
GGCCTGACCCCCGGGCCATACGTACCACGTAGTATATAAGGCGCAGAGTAGTAAGTAGATACTCTAGTCTTGATATTAACGTAACCCCCGTCTTGTCTGTTGTGTTTGTCTCTGTTTTTGTCTCTTGCGTGCCCCGGTTTCCTTACTTTACTTGCTTCTTTCTCGTACTTGTCTCGTTTCGACTATCTCTCTCGTCTCCTCTCGTCTCGTATCTCTAATCTAATCTCGTTGTCCTCTTCTCCCTTTTCCACTCTAAGTTCTCTCGACTCCTTGTTCCCGGCTCTCTTCTTTTCGACTTAATCATTTCCATCTCCCGCTATCTTATCTCGACTCTTTCCCCTTTTGGCTATCCGACTTCCCCAGCTTGGCTTCTATCCCCAGGACTCGCTAAGTCCCCTCGACTGCTTTTCTCTTGATCCCCGGGACTCACTCGCCCACCGGCGCTCGCTCGTCTCGTTCCCTCGCATCCCCGGGACTTGCGCCAACCCCCGGCACTCGTCTTCCCCCCTCCCCGGCACTCGTCTCACCCACCGGCACTCCCGGCACTCTTCCACGCACCTTCCCCTGCCCCGCTTCGGTCTCCTATGCCTCGCGCTACTCCCGGTGCTCTGTGTTTGTACACGGTGAATAGCCGTAAGGTGGATTCGCCCAGTAGACTGAGCCCCTGAGGTCAGCGGAACCTGACAATGCCCCTCCTCCTCCGAATTTGCTTCTCCCACGTTTTGTATACCCAAACATCGTGAAGGTGTTCCCATTCTTATGGTACCTCCACAGTGGGTGAACAACTATCGACTCCTTAATTAGAACATGGTCCATGACAGTTTCCTGCTTCCCAGAGTAGATGACATCCTTGCAGACTGTGGAAAAGAGAAGATTTTTAGAAAGATAGACATGACCAATGCCTTCTTCCAAACACAAGTACACCCCAACAACATTCACCTCACTGCCATCCTTACCTCTTGGAGTCTATATAAATGGGTGGTGATGCCCATGGGAGGGTGTAATGCGCCCTCCACTCACCAACACCAGATGACAGATGCCTTACAGGAACTTCTGGGAACCATGTGCCATGTCTACTTTGACAACATAATCATCTGGTCCGACACTGTGGAGGAGCATCAAGAGAACCTCAGAAAGGTCATGGAGGCACTTCGCAAGGTGAACCTCTTTTGCAACCTTCAGAAGTTGCTTCTGTTTGCTGCCGAACTGCACTTTCTGGGATATATTGTTTCACAGAATGGTGTCTGACCCGATCCCTGCAAGGTCAACAAGATTGCTGAGTGGCCCATACCCACCACTGCCACCAATGTCAGGGGTTTCCTTGGCCTTGCACGCTACCTTTCCCCTTTCATTCCAGCTCTGGCAGAACATACAAGTGTGTTTACACCACTCATGAACAAGGAATGTGATAAGAAGTTCCCCACTTGGACTCAGAAACACCAAGAAGCCTTTGACGCCATACACCACATTGTGACAGACTTAGAAACGCTAACAGTCCTTGACTATGACAATCCCTCAAAGAAAATATTTGTCACCACAGATGTAAGTGATTGCCAAACAGGTGCCATCTTGAGCTTTGGAGAAACATGGAAGTCTGTGCACCTGGTGGCCTACAATTTATACCAACTGAACACAGTGCAACGGAACTATCCCACCCATGAGAAGGAACTTCTGGCCATTGTCAAGGCTTTAAAGAAGTGGCGTACCAGTCTTCTGAGAGTCAAGTTTGGAGTTACAGGGACTATTGTACATTTGAGTATTTCCAATTGCAAAAACAGATGTCACAGCACCAGTCCCATTGGGCAATTTTCCTGGCCAATTTTGATTTTGATATCATATATGTTTGTGAAGAACACAATTCTGCAGCTGACTCACTGTCCAGGATGCCGGCGGCAGCCCCAGACATGAGCTTAGCAGCATGCGCACTGGCTTATACCAGGTCTGGCGGCGGGGGCCCTCTAGATTGAGTCAGACAGAGAACTGCTTTGAGAGATCATAATGGGCTATGTAAATGACACCTTTGCACAGCAGGTTCTCAATGGCATCATCAGAGGGATCATAGTCGATACTAAGACAGTTTCATATACCTCGGGAAGCATCTACTTGTCCTCAGCAGCACTCACATATGTGAACTGCTCTACCACCTGGCGCATGATGCGCTCGGACACTACAGCTTTGAGAAACGCTATGCTGCCTTATGAGACTTATACTACTGGTCACACATGGGACATGACTTAAAAAACAGACTTACTGGGTGCGGAGGTACGCCTAGTTGGCACACACTTAAAGGACTCAGCAGCACAGATTGCCCTTGTACTGTTCAACAAATGGTACTGCAAAAACAGGCTCATGACCCAGATCATATCCAACTGGAACAAGCTTTTTATCGCCAAGGTATGGAAGGAGCTACACAAGTTGACAGAAGTGAAACTGAAGATGTCAACCTCGTACCATTTCAACACAGATGGTGGCAGTGAACACACCAACAAGACAATAGTTCAAGCCATTTGATACTTCGTAGACTGGGATCAGAAAGAGTGGCTGGCTGCGTTGCCTCAAGTAAGGTTTGCCATGATGAACACAATCAATTCTTCCATGGGTTTCTCTCCATTCCAACTCAAGACGGGATGCTTCCCATTGGTCATTCCCCTGCTAGCACCACTCCTGGATAGGTTTTCCAAAGACAAAAAGATGGCACACAATATTATTAGTCAACTACACAAAGATGTACAGGAAGCCCAGGACAACCTCCTGGCCGCCAAGGTCTGACAGGCATATCATGCAAATGAGCGGAGGGTGGAGGAAGAAGTCTATGAAATTGGTGACTTTGTGATGCTTGCAACCAAGCATCAACACAAAGAGTACAAGCAAAAGAGAAAGAGGCGCATTGCAAAGTTCATGCCAAGAAATAACGGTCTGTATGAAGTGGTTGCTACCCAAAATGTTCTGAATACACATTGTGCCTTTCCAACAACAAGAGATGCACCTTCCTAGGGTTCCACACCAGTCTTTTGAAGCAACACATCCCTAATGACCCCTCCTTGTTCCCTGATCGGGAGTATGCTTGTCCTGGACCAGTTGTGACAGAAGATAGGGCAACTGATCACCACATCATCAAGAAAATAATCAACAAATGCAGGCAGGGCTGAGGATGGCAATACTTGGTATGTTGGGTTGGTTTCCCTCCAGAACATGACAAATGGCTGCC
The DNA here is from genome assembly GCA_017657225.1 of Termitomyces sp. T69sscA. NCBI lineage: Eukaryota > Fungi > Basidiomycota > Agaricomycetes > Agaricales > Lyophyllaceae > Termitomyces > Termitomyces sp. T69sscA. The sequence goes on along the minus strand of JAGGAQ010000644.1, from coordinate 7,858 downwards.
CCGCTCTGAACTGGAAACTCAGTGCAAAGCTCTGGACAAATGGGAGGCCAAGAACGGAGAATGCAGCTGACATAGGAGACGAGTTTTCAGAAGGGGGAGGGGTGTAAGCTTGCTGGAACAACTTATGACATTCTGACCTCACAACTGCATTACATATTTAATTCTGTGGCAACACACGCGACCCACCACCTAAATATTTTCAATTCTCACCTTTGTTTGCCTTATCCTAACTATTACAAACAAAGGTGAGCTTTCTCTTACAATCAGAGTAATTACTTAATGCACAAACTTGGTTCATTAGTATTAACTATTGCAAATGAAGTTGATTTTACCTTGTCCATTGGGATCACAGTGAGGCTGTGTTTTCCAACAGCCTTTCAGTTTCATTACTTAGAGGAGACACACCATTGCAGAGTAGCTTCATGGAGCCTCCAATTTGATAACTGTGTCTGTGGACGTTATCAATGTTGCAGGATGTGAAGATATCTGGAAATCGTGAGATAGAAGCCAAGAATTAAGAGAGTAATCACTTTTAGTTATGAGCAGAAATGCAGTTTTGGTTAAGAACATGGGTGACGAGCCAGATCATTGAAAAGTGAAAAGAGGCAAATTGTTTAAAAAATAATTGGCTTTGAGGTGGTTCATCATAGCCTGGATGGGGCAAAAAATATCACCTCTCTCTGTCAGAGTACAGTTGGTGCCAGCGGTGCCTGTTGTTTTTGTCCAGGGAATATGAAAAGTGAGGATTTGATGCTTGTTGATGTTGAAGAGCCGTAAATTGCATGTCATTGCTATGCCGCACAGTGGATGAAAGTTTTTATGTGAGTGAGGTAGGAGTTTGCCAAGTCTTCTACAGCCCCAGAAAGCAGTTAAAGCGACGGCCCAAATTGCCATGTCTCTCAGCAGGTCTAGGTTAAGACTGTTATGCAGAATGTGAAGATGATTGAGTGTCACAGAGTTGCGAACTGGACATTTGAAAGAAATGCCCAGCATTTGGGCAGATTTTATAAAATATTTCAAAGTGGGATTGTCACTAGGCCATTGAGCATTATTGAAGATGTGCCAAAGATGTAGCCCATTTAGCCACTGCTTGATGCATTCACCAGAGCATGAAGCAGTTGCATCAGCAACAAAAGCAGAGAGTAGCATGGGAGAGGCAGGCATGCAAGCACATTCTGGTATCTTTTTACAATCATAGAATTGAGTGAACCTGAGAAGACCTGCGCTATAAGAGCGTTGAGTATTTTCCTCAACAGATGAGAGTAGGCAATCAAAAAAATGTTCCTGCACACTTGGGGAAAAATCACAACTGAGAGAAGAGTTGAAAGAAATAATGTGTGGGTCTTCCACAAAATCAAACGATGGTCTGCTGCATATGGAAGGCATAGAGTGGAAGTACAGTATTGGTTTTCCTCACATGGAATGTGTGAAATTACATAGGAGTGAGAGTGCAGCGTGGGATCAAGGATCTGTATCATCGGGGCTGCAGAAAGCATTGTTCACACTTTGTTGTGGTAATTGAGCATGAGAGGTTGTAATTTTTTTCTTTTTTGGGGGGGGGGGGCTGGTAGAATTTTGATGTGGTCTCAGTACAGAGATTCATTGTTTGTAGGAGACAGGTGAAGTCAGTAGGTTGATGTTGGAATTGGGGCAGGGAATAGAAATCTTGCCAGATGGATTACTAGTTATTGGGTTGTGGTCATGATGTCGAGAAACTGGGTTGAGGTTATGATATCAAGGAGGATGCATAGGAAAAGGTACTGAAATGCATGGAAGATCAGGACCTGTGGTGCAAGGGTGCACCATCTCAATGTTACTCATGAATAAATGCGGCACTAACATCCTTGGGAAGGGCAAAGTCCTGAGATAGAAGAGAGGAATTAGCTGATGCCGGCTCCCCACATGAGAGCACATCAGCAGGATTGAGTTCAGATTCAATGTAGTAGAAGGACAGGACAATCATATGTTCATTCAGAACTGAATAGAAATGTCAAACACAGAGATTCATTGGCAGGGATCTGCTGTGACCCTTTTCATGGACACCTATAGCGCCCAAATTATTGGAATGGATGAGTACATGACTAATAGGTTTTATCAATGCAAGAAATAAGTCAAGAAAGAAGAGAAATATTTCCTGTTTTTTATGTCTAATTGGCAGAGAAAATACAAAAGAATTTTGATTGCAATAGATTCCAGCCAGCATATATCATGACCAGGACATTTCCAATCTGCTTTGAGTTGCAAGGTGTAGTAGAAATTCATTATCAAAACACCAATATTCTAAGATGTAGACACATCAACAAAGATTTCAAGATCAGTGACTGGCTTAATGGGATAAAGTTTGCAGAATGCGGCTGAGTCTTCCAGGCATGCCTTCCACCACTTAAAGGCATGCACAAAAGAACAAGAAAGGTGGTATCGAGCAAAAGAATTGTCATGATAAGATGACATAAAGTTTGAGAATACTGGTAACCTTGATGATCCATTGAGAAAGACGAAGGAAACATGAACAAGTGTTCTATGGATGGATTGAATATCACGCAAGAGAAAACGTTGATGAGCATTGTGGTTTCCCAGCATTGAATTAACACAAGAGGTACTTGAGGCATTGGGCAGAGAGACAGTACGTATCGTGAAATTCCATTCAAAGCCTATGAATGAGAATTTTGTGAGAAATTTACACCTTTTGACACAACTTGGGTCCTATCATCTCCCCCCAACTGAAAAATTGACTGTCCTCAGCCAACTCCTAGCAATCACATGTTGAGGGTCTGTGCACTAATGGTCTGTGCACAAAGTTTTGGCATATAAAAAGTTTAGCAGTTGTTTTGGTACTTTGATAAATTCATCCTTTCCAATGTTGACTCCTGATGCTTTCCTAGCTACTTCTTCCTTTATTACTTGCACCAACCTGCTCGTGGCACAGGTCCAAGACCTGGGCGGAGGTGCCTTGTAACAAGGTTGAAGGGTTGATGCACCTGTGGCAGAAGTGGCGATCGATGCAGGGAAACAGGATTATGTGGGAGCTGATTAGGGAGTTACTGGAATAGTGTATGGTGCGCTACAGGGACAACCTTGGTGCTGACTGGTTGGTGCCTTTCACTAACAATTTTGTAGGTCTTTTTCTGTGTTTTTTGCTAAGTGTTGCGCTAACAGATGGTTTTAGGTGCCTGCTGCCTTGTCCTTTGACAAAGAGTTGGAGGCCCTGCTGGCAGGCAAGGAGCCCATGGTGGTAAGTACGGCCGCCAAAAGGTAAGTTTCCTCTACTGATTTTCTTTTTACTTAGCTTTAGTCTGACTTGTCTCTCCACAGCAAAGAGGCTGTAATCGCACCCCTTGTGGAGCAAGACCTGCAGCACCAGGACAAATTCTGACAAGAGGTTGCCAAAGAGTTGGAGGTGGATGCACAGCGGCACATCACTAGTAACTTGGAGGCGTTGATGATATACCCAAAATCGTACCAAGTGGTGTCTAGATAGGCAATCACAAGGCTAATAGCATTGGGCTCACTCGTAAAAGTGAGCTGGGCAGGGTCCTAGGAGACGAATTAGCAGAGGACAGCAGTAAGAAAGTGTTAAGGTGGTGCTTAGTGTAGTTGCTAAGTGCAAGATGCCTGCTATAGTGCAAGGCACGTAGAGGACTAGGATGCTGGTGTACTTCCAGCAACAAAACAAAGCATGGGTATGATGGTGCTCTGGCATAGAGTAAGCTTAAGAGAGGCGAAATTGAGCTCTGAAGCCCAAGTGTAAGAGGTAAAGAGTAAAGGTAACTTGTTATTTGCAGGATATAAGTACAGTATATACAGTAAATTGTAAGCAAAGTCGCTGCTTTGGCGATCTTTGGATAATAGCCAACAATCTTTTATATAGGAAAATGTTCATCAGACCTTAGTGACGCCTAGCAGCGCCAGTCAAGCTGTCTGTCATGTCAAAATGCCAAAAAGTAGGTATGAAATCACCAAAATGTCAGTGTTGTGAAATGATGGTGATTACTAGGGTGCAGTGACAAGGCCAGTGAAACCTTGGAGTCAAGAAAGTAAGGTAAAAATAAATCAAAAAATAATGATGAAAAATATGCCAAGTGTTTGTCTCAAGGTTCGAACTCTTAGCCTTTTGGGAGGATGCCAGGTAAACCAGAGGTTATACTAACCACTAGTCCACACTGCTGTGCTGGTCAAAACATCAGTACACCTTTTGATACAACCTGGGTCTTATCAGCATTGGCATGGAAAGGGCTGGACTTGGGAGAGGCCACATGCGCTGGTGAAGAATCACAGCAAGGGCAAGGGGAGGAACAGGGCGCTAAAGAGAAGACACCTGAGGCCATGGCTGGTGTTGCTAGGGGAGCAGCAATGCCAGCAGCACTGAAGGCTCCCACAGGTGGTGCTAAGGGACTGGCATTGCCTGCCAAGAAGTTGTCTCCCACTTAGCCAGCCTCAAAGTGCAGAGGGCGCTAAGTGCCAAAGTATGAGGTAAGTGGCAACAATATTATGAACTCACTGTTTTTGCTGACTCTTAGCGCTAGGTGCCAACTCAACAAGAGTTTACTGACAAGGAGTTAATGCATCTCCTGGTTCCTAGGTGGTCAGAGGTGGTAGTAGATATGGAGGTGGAGGCTAGAGTGGTTTTGAAGGAGATAAAGAGGAAGGTGACAGTGGACTTGGCAACGTGCCAAGCATTCAAGGAGGAGCGGAGGGTGGTAAGCCTCTTTTCTTTTCTTAGCACTTGCTGATGTGGTTGTTTTTTTTTATCTTTCAGTGCAACAAGTGCTGAGCAGACAACAACTCAGAGGGGTGTTGGTACCCTGTTGGCGCCCCTCTCTGTTTCAAGTGTGTGACCATGAAGAGGCCGTGTACTTTGGACAGCACCAAAACGTGTGAGCAGGGTAATGCCCTCAACCCTGTGGTGAAGAGGATGTACCACTGGGCATTGCTGATAAGGAGGGCATGGGAGGCCATGGAAAAGGCTAGAGAGGTGGAGGCAAATGGCAAGACCGCTGCCATCAGCAAGAGGAGTTTAGCACTGCCAATGCATCAAGACAAGGAGGAAAGGGAGGGTGGCAAGCACAAGTGCAAGGCTTCCATGCCTTTGTCGTCAACAGACAAGGGAAAGAAGAGAGCACAGGTAGTGTCGCTTGTGGTGGTGACTCCAGAAGTTGAGTCAGAGGAGGAGGAGGAGGACAGTGAGGAGGCATTGATAAGACCCAGGTTGTATCAAAAGGCATACTAACAATTTTCCTGGCACAACTGCATGATTAGTGGTTAGCGTGCCCTATGGATTACCGGCCACCCCCTTCAAAAGCTAAAGTTCGAATCCCTGGCCCATCCTTGGCGTATTTTTCACCATTATTTTCGATTTATTTACTTTATTTTCTGATTTATTAACTTTATTTTCTTGACCCCAAGGTTTTGCTGGCGTTGCCGCCGTTCCCTAGTAACTGCCATCATTCCACTATATTGACATTTGGGCAATTCCATACTTACTTTTTGGCATTTTTGACATGGCAGACAGCTTGACTGATGCCGTTAGGCGTCGCTAAGAGCTGATGGACATTTTCCTATATAAAAGATTGTGGTCTACTGTTTACTTACTAGTTCCCCATGTTAGCGCCTCAAGGGTCGCCAACGGCGACCTTGCCTACACTTTACTATATATACTGTACTTATAGCATGCAAAATAACAAGTTACCTTCACCGTCACCTCTTACGCTTGGGCTTCAGAGCTCAATCTAGTCTCTTATAAGTCTACTCTATGCCAAGCGCACTTTTGTACAGTGTTCTTTGTCTTGCCACTGGATTTACACCAGTGTACTAGGAATTCTTACACCTTGCAACTGCGGCAGGCATACTACACTTGGCGACTATGCTAAGCTTACCTTCACTACTCCCTTACCACTGTCCTCCGCTAACCTGTTTTCTGGGACCCTGCCCGGCTCACCTCAATTAGTGAGTCCAACGCTATATGCCTTGTGACTGCCTACCCAGACACCACTAGGTACAATTTTGAGCATCATCAGCATGCTGCCTAGCTGCGGCCATGGAGGCCAGCAAGGCGGTGCCAGGAGGAGATGACTTGGAGAGCCCAAGTTGCCAACTCAAGGCATTTCAAGACATTGGTGCATGGCAAGAGGGCAGTGGGGACGAGGCTGAGAAAGAGGACAAGGCAGAGGCGACCCACCAAGCGCAGCCTTGGACGAGGGGTTGCATCAGTGGAAGTGGTTGCTGGAATAGGGCATCAAGCACCCAGCAACCTGGGACGTGTCATCTGGCGATGAGCCAGAGTCCTGGGAGTCTAAGCAACGTATAAAGGCCAGGGTGAGTTCTCTTTTTCATTATTTGTTTGTAATGATACTTAGCACAGCTTCAGTACAACCCTCAGTGGACATCTCCTCCAGCTGCAAGGATCACCAACAAGGCCTTTGAGTGGCTGGGAGAAGACTTGGCACACTTGGTGGTGCCCCTTCAACCAGCAGAATTTTTGGAGCGGATGAGGGCGTGGGCCACCCACATGGAGAGTGTCCTAGCAAGAGAGAGGGAGGTGGTGCGGGTAGAGCTAATGGGCTTGTGCCTGCAGTACTTGATGTTGGCGCAAAATGTGGAAATGCTTCACAACTACTAGAAGGACATCACTTGCGCCTTGTAGTGGCAAAAGGAAAACAATGTCTAAGAAGGTGACCTCCTCCCTTTGCACAACCCCAGCCTGCCATCCAACAATGACTAGGCACTGACTTCTGTTGGCACTTAGTTCTTTTAAATTGTAAAATTTCTGTAATAGTTTTCAAGAAAGGAAAAATGTAAATAGTGTACTGCTTCTAATGGTGTGAAGTAAAAAGCTGAGTCTAAGTTCAAAGGATGGTTTGTAGCATAAGGACCAAAGTCTATGGTATAGTAAGTGAAGGGGGTTTATAAGTAAGGTAAAGAAGTGACTTAGCAAATTGGAGTCTGGCAAAGGGTAGGTATTGGCCTTTGGAAAACACTCAGTAAATCATCATGGCAAAAAACCCTTTGGTGCTGGTTTGTGCATAGCGCTGGGTGCTAAGGCCCTTAGTGCTGTAGCTTGAAAAGTAAATAATAATTGAATAAATGTCTGTAGGTATAGTGATCAAAAATGGAGATATAATGTGTAAGGAATGAAATGGCTTAGCGCATATTGTTAATTGGCACTAATTCATCATCTACCTCTTCTATTGCAGGCAGGTCTTCATCATCCAGCAGGTCTGTCTCTTCAAGTTCTCTTAGCTTGGTGGTGTCTATGTCAAGGTCGCTAAGTGGTAAGTCAATATGTTTGCATGCTAAGTAGGGCAGTTGTCAGGTTCTGCTGACCACAGGGGCTCAGTCCACTGGGCGAATACCTTATGTGGTAATCACCATGTCCACAGATGCAGAGCACCAGTAGGGCGTGAGGCATAGAAGGCCAAAGTGGGGCAGGAGGAGAGTGCTGGGGAGTGCTGGTAGCGCCGGTAAGTGGGCAAGTGCCAGGGAGGATGGAGGATGAGTGCTGGAGGTAGGCACAAGTCTTGAGGGTATGAGAGGGTGGAACAAGCGAGTGCCGGTGCGCGAGCAAGTTCCAGGGTTCAAAGAGATAACAAGTGCAGGAACTTAGCAAGTTCTGGGGATGGAAACAGAGATGCAGAAATTAAGCGGGCCAAAAGAGGAAAGGGTCGAGATAAGATAAGGAGAGAGGGAACAGAGTAAGTTGAGATGAGGAACCAGGATTAGGAGAGGCAAGAGAACTGAGAGTCGAGAGAGAGAGAAGAAGCAAAGTAGAATGTGTCACGACCGGCTGTCAGGTTCCGCTGACCTCGGGGGCTCAGTCTACTGGGCGAATCCACCTTACAGCTATTCACCGTGTACAAACACA
>JAGGAQ010000643.1:0-11081 GCA_017657225.1 Termitomyces sp. T69sscA | reverse complement strand
TTTCCATCCCTGGGACTCGCTAAGTTCCTGCGCCCGACTATCTCTTGATCCCCAGGACTCGCTCGCTCACCGGTGCTCACTCGTCTCATTCTCCTGCACCCCTGGGACTCGCGCCAACCCCCGGCACTTGTCCTCCACCCTTCCCGGCACTTGTCTCACTCCCGGCGCTACCGGTGCTCCACCACACACTGCCCCCGCCCTGTTTTGGCCTCCTACGCCTTGCGCTCCTCCCGGTGCTCCATGTTTGTGCATACGGTGATTAGCCGTAAGGTGTTTGCCCAGTAGACTGAGCCTCCGTGGTCAGCGGAACCTGACACTCGCCCCAGCTTTCTATTTGTTAATCCCTGGGACTTGCTTGTGCACCAGTGCTCACTTGTCTCCTTCTCTTGCACCCCAGGACTCATGCCTACCCTTGGCACTTGTTTTTCACCCCTCACCAGCACTCACCTCCCTGCCTGGTGTTACCAGCAATCTTCTGCTCACCCTCTCGGTCCCGCTTTGGTCTCTTATGCCTTGTGCTCTTGATGGTATGCTGCATCTGTGGACACCGTGCGCATCACATAAGGTATTCGCCCAGTGGAATGAGCCCCCATGGTCAGTGGAACCTGACAGCCAGGGTGAGTAAGGGGACTTAGCGAGTCCCAGGATCAAAGGCAGAAGGTGTGGAGATCTAAGCAAGCTGAGAAAGGAAAGAGTTGAGATAAGATAGAAGGAAAAGGAAATACAACAAATTGGGACGAGGGCAAGAATCAAGAGAGTAGAGATGGAACTTAGAGACTTGAGGCAGGGAAAAAGAGACAAAGCAGAGATAGATTCAGAGTCTGAGATGAGTACAAAGTCTGGTGCATGTGACTGTGACCTGTTGAGACAGCCAGGGTCGGTGTTACTTAGCCTTACTTTCATCACCACGATGCACAATCACATAAGCCCCATGTCACTCTCACTCACTGAAATCAAGCAAATTGATCATGATGCTCTTGTTGCCTGTAGCAATCCTACTTATAGACAAGTCCTTGAAGAGCTAGCTGAACTTTGCCGGTCACTTCTATTCTTTGATCACTTTTGGTCTAAAATATTGAACAGTACTAGATGCTTACTAGATGCCAACATTCCTTCAATCAACAACTCTGCATTGATATACAATGTAAATCAAGCTCTACCAATTCATCTCAAGATTTTTCCTGATGAAAGAAGACTTGTTTATTGTGTTTGTGCACCATACTATTTAGTAAGTCACTTCCTTATTCTCCTACCTTTCTTTAATTGATTGAATAACCAGACTGTCTCTATTCCTAGCAACAATGCTCATGAAAGAACCTCTTGATAGACCACTGTACTTGGAGTGAGAGTGCTGGACTACTACTTAGATTATTGTTCTGATGTTACCACTGTTTTTGGACCATTGCATGATTGTAATTCTTTTCACAAATTGTATTTTTTTTTGTGGTGACTATATTCATCAATGTGTACTGTACATATACAAAATACAAGTAAGGAGTCAACATAATGAACTCTAGACCTCTGCTAATTGTGTTTCCTCTAAACTTGATTTTTCAACCACAAACCACAGATCCTGTTGCTCATGAGAAAATACAGGCATTGGCTGCATTGACACCAAAGAAATTATATTTGCTGCAGGAATTAGTTGAAGCCCATTATCTCCTGTGTTATGACATGCCCAAATTCTACCATGTGAACCCTCTAGGAGCACAGGATCTGGATCTGAGTATACTGTAACAAGTGCCCATGGGACTAGACTTTGCAAGTCATACTCTCCATCTGAGTGTGAACTATCCATATCTGATGCAGAATCATTATCCATGCTGATATAAAAGTAGAAACGGACTTCAGCATATGTTATATGCCCATTCAAACTGATCTAAATAAATCTAATTCAGTTATTGTATACTTGTTCAAAAGGATTTTTATAAGTTACCTTCATATTATGACTCATTCAAGCTCTTGTCCGATTTTGATCATTGAAAACACCCTGAGCAATTTGACCATTTGCGAAATGTACATGACCCCATTGTCGCACAACAGATAAATCAAATGACTCCAGAATTACAGTGTACTCAGCATTATTATCAAGTTTATGAAAAGTTCTGTCTCAGCAAGACAATAAAGTTGGCTGTCCTCTGGAAGGTGGCATAGAAAATGACTGAGAATTTTGTATCATGAAACTAAGATCAGGACATAGATTGATAAGGGCATTGATTTGACAACAAAGCAGAGCTCAATGAGAAAGATTGGCAAATGGGTTTGAGGGTTGGCATATCTCCTTTCCAAGGCTGCCAATTGTCTGCTCCATAGTGTATTGTGAAAAATATGCCCCTGGTTCCACACAGAGTGTCTCACTTGCTAGATGAACTAGTGTGTGTATAGATGGCTGGCACACTTGAAAACAATCAATACGTCGCTTATAATAAAGACCCTCATATTCTTCAATGAACTGGATAATTAGTGAGTGTCTGTCCATGAGAAATTTGGTGTCCAGTAATGTGCCTCTGAACAAAGATCTGAACTGCTGCTACCAACTTGCACAAATTCTTCCAATAGGCATGAGGAAGAATGACTCAGAAAAAAGCAGGACCAAGTCCATAGATGTAGAGAAACCATTCAGTAGCCTTGTAGCCACTGGAAATTTTCTCTGCTGGGTTCCATGGAGTTTGGTGAAAAGATGAGGGAAAGTATTGAGTAGCATTTTCTACAAGCTTTCCATGTTCTATCCAGACATCTCCAACCAAGGTAGCCCATTCCCAATGATCATTGGTTGAACTTTAATGTACCATGCCAGAGTGAGAGCAATAGTTCTGGAAGGTTGAGTGATGTTAAGTGCATCAAGTCAAGAGGGAAGCAACAAGGAACAGGAAGTGAAAATTCTTGAACAATACCACTCAGAAGACTAGGTTTACTGAGACCAGTAGCCTTTTGATTACACTCATATGCAGCTTGGTCTTCAGAACGAATGAGCTTGCGTATATTCTCCTTGTAAGTTTCAATGGAAAGAGGCTGCAGCTCTCAAATATTGACATCTGAATGGTTACAATCATGAACAGTATAATTGTTTGGCTTGAGATGGGCAGCAAAGTAATGCCCACTATTGGGTTTATGTTGTCCTTTCATACCACAGCAAGATGACATCCTTGTGCTCCATAGTGACCAACACAGCCATCAAGTTCACATCAGCTGTTCCAAGAGAAAATAAGATATGGGAGTAAATGAAACCCTGTGTCTTAGCATCCCAGACTTTTGAACCATGACCACTATTTTCATGTTGGAGAGCTGACAAGTGGTGGAGACCTCAAAAGGTGTAAGGATCAATGATTTTTGGTTTATTTGGGCCTGGTATAGTAGTCCATGGAAATATTCCTTTCTCTTTGAAGCGAAGTTCAGGTGGGTAGTCCTTTGATAGCTTCCTTTGTGCCACACAACTAACATCAACACCCGCTGCTGCCTTGCACAATCTCCAAGCTTCACTGTGAGCTCTGGCACCATAACTTATCACTGGGGCCCAGACCTGTGCCCCAGGGCCTACCTACTATCCACTGTATATAGGTTGTAGCATAGTATCTGATACTGCAGTCTTGATATTGCCCATAGTTATGCTTTGTGTTTCATCTCATTTTTCTCATGTCTCATGTCCTGGTCTCCTATTTTCAACTCTATCTCATTTTTGTTTTGTTTTGTACTCATCTCATATCATCTTGTGTCTCTCATCTTTATTCATCTCGTACTTCACTCAATTTATTCTCTGCTTCTCTCTCTCTCTGCCTCAAATCCCTAAGTTCTTCCATTATCTCTTCTCATTCCTGGTCTTCATCTTGTTTCATCTATCTTCTATCTTTCACCTCGACTCTTTCCTCTTTTGGCTTAGTTAGGTCTCCATGCCCTTATCTCTGATTCTAGGACTCACTAAGTTCTCTTTGCTTGCCCCAGTCTCTTGATCTCCAGCCTCAGGACTTGCTCTTGCCCCCAGTGCTTGTCTTTCGACCCTCCCCCACACTTCTGCACTTGCACCCTTTGCCCTGGCGTGACCAGCACTTCCTGCTTGCCCACCGCTCACACCACCAATACCACCTCCAGTCTCACATGCTCCACACTCTTAACAGTACATGCTGCGCATGTAGACATTGCATTTGCCATGTAAGGATTTGCCCAGTAGTCTGAGCCTCTGTGGTCAGCAGAACCTGACAAAGTCTACTCCAACCATAACAACCTTCAATACTTCACCTCAGCTGCTGCCAAGCCCTCTGGTCAGAAATCCTCTCCAAGTATGACTTCACCATTCACTACTGCTCTGTCTGACTTAATACCAAGTCTGATGCCCTCACACAGAGACCAGACATATACTTCAAGAAGTTCTTTGGAGTGGAGTGCAATGCATTCAACCATCAAGTGGTAATTCCACTCAAACATCTTGATGCCATGCTGATTATCAATGAAAAAGGTATCCTCCACCAAATTCACAATGCCCTCCAGGACACCTTCACTTAGCATGACTCCTGGGACAACCCAACTAATGATGCACATGCCAACCACCCCTTCACACTATCCCCCAACAACCAACTACTCCTCCAGGATTGACAAATCTATGCTCTGAACCACAAGACATTTTGCCTGGACATCCTTCACCAGCACTACAATCACAAACTTTGCAGACATCCTGGGATTTGTAAGACTTTTCAGCTCATCTCCTGAACTTACTCTTGGCCAGGTATGAAGAAGGACATCACCCAGTATGTCTGGGCCTGCAAGTTGTGTTTCCAGGCCAAGATTCTCCACCACCACTCCTATGGTCTCCTCAAATCTCTCTTTGTCAATTGCTGCCCTTGGTCCTTCACCTCAATGGACCACATTGTCAAGCTCCCTAAGTTGAAGGGCTTTGACACAGTCCTTGTCATCATCTGCCACCTCACCAAGCAAGTTAACTTCATCCCCTGCTGCACCACCAACAATGCCCTGGAGTTCATCAAACTATTCCTTGAATACATGTTCTCCAAGCATGGACTCCTGAACAACATCATCTCTGACAAGGCCCCTCTTCATATCCCAGTGCTGGTAGTCTCTGTGTAAGGCCCTCAAGATAAAGACTAACCTCTCCACTGCCTATCACCCAGAGACCAACAGCTAGACTGAACAAGTGAACCAGACTCTAGAACAGTATTCCTGCTTTTATGTTAACTACCTACAGAACAACTGGCATGCTGAACTGCCCCTTGCAGAGTTCACATACAACAACACTCCTCATTCTGCCACCAGCATGTCCCCTTTCTATGCTAATAAAGGTTATAACCCCCAGCTCACCTTTTCTCTCAGGAACATCCCCTCCCATGTAGCCCACAAAGTCATCCAAGACCTCCAGTCCCTACATCAGTTCCTCTGGGACAAAATCAACATTGCCAACAAAGCATACACCAAGCACACCAATGCCCACCATAAAATCACCCCTGACTGGACCCTCAAGACTCTCATATAGCTTGACCAGCACAACTTGAAGGCCTGGCAACTGTCAGAGGACTTCTATTTTCAGCACTTCACTACACCTTCACTATGCCCCAACCCACCTCCTGTGCCACTTTCTAGGACCCCTGGGGCTTGTTCTAGACCCCTGAAGATCTCCAGAGGTTGTTTCCTTTTTTAAAAACCCTTGGAAGTTCTCGCACTCCCTGTTTAGACATTATCCAAGGTTAAGGTTAGCTCTGGTCACTTGTACAGTTGTTCTCATGCCTCTGCCACCTGCTGATGCGCCACACCAAGCAGCAGGGATCCTGAGACTTGTTCCTTTCAGATTTTTCTCTGCTAGATGATTAGTTACCATTGTATTGTTGATTATCATTCCTAATATAACTTCGGATTTCCCTCTGCTACTTGTGTGATTGAGCTGCAACTCCTGGAGGTCACTTTTACAGCAGAACAAGTCTCCTAACTCTGGTCTGAAAGCTCCTCATAGCCTACTAGGACTTTCCGGGCCCCTATTTGTCACTTCTCCACTAGGCTTAAACACCTGCAGCACTCTATGTCTTAGCTCACCAATCCAGACACTCCTTTGGAGGCTCTGGCTCCTCAGGATGAGGCCTGGACTTGCCTGCTACACCTAGAGACACAGGTGCAACTGACTCAAGCTTCTCATCCACCACACCACCAAACTCTCCACCCTCTGCCAAATCACCGATCACATCTTCCAATCTCTCCAACTGCTAGAGCACTTACCCCCAATTGCAGCACCACCTCCAGTGGCAGAACCCTCTCCAGCAGCTCCAGCAGTTCCTGCAGTAGCTCCAGCAGTTCCTGCAGTAGCTCCAGCAGCCCCAGCAAGTCCCCAGGTGCAAATACCACATCTGGCACTCCTGAACATGTATGACAGCAACCACACCTCTGGGAAGTGTCTTCTCTAGTTATGCCTCACCTACATTCACCTTAGCAGAGATGCCTTTAAGTCTGACGCATTGAAAATAGCTTAAGTGCTATCCTACATGAAGGCTGGGTGGGCCTCCACTTATGCACTATGTGTGCTCTGACATCCCAGAGGTGTCAGGAACTTTACAGACTGGGCTGCCTTTGAAAAGGACTTCCAGGCGGAGTTCTTCCCAATTGACCCTGCCAAGTCTGCTGCACTAGTGCTGTGCAACAGAGAGCAGTATGGGCAGAGAAAGCAAACATTGAACGAGTACATTGACTCCTTCCAAGCACTAGTTGAGCAAGCGGCCTATTCAGATGGCCTTCAACTGTGTTCTCACATTCCAGGACAGCTTGCACTCCACCTTGATGGATCACATCAACAACCTTGCTAAGGGCCATCTGAATAATGAGCAGAGTGGTACAAGGTGGCCTGGAACCAATGGCAGCTCATGAAGATCTGGCAAGAGCTACACTGGATGCACCCCACTCACCACCCCACTCCCCTACACTCAGTGCCTGCTCCTGCTTCAGCCACTCCCACACCATGACTTCTACCCCTAGGCATCTCCATGGACGTAGACACTGCCCAGCAACATCACTCCACACTGCTATTGTGTCAGTGGTGCAAAAAGCCCAAGCACTTTGCACAGCACTGCTCACTGGGCCTGAAGGTGCGCTACCTCTCTACCGTGGAGCAAAAGGAGCTTCTCTTGCAACTTCTGGCCACAAAGGATGCTGCTGGAGCCCCATTGCCAGATGAGCTGGCACTGGAGTTGGCTTTGGAGGGGAGTGGTGCATGTGCCCCCCTCTCAGGCCTGGAGGAGGATTTTTAGTTGAGCGACGGATGAGGTGTATGCCTCTGTTGCCGAGTACTAACAGGTTCACATGTCTGTCATTAAAAAATGCAAATACACACCCCAATGTCAATAATTCTAAGACAGAAGAACCTCAAAGTCCTCTCTCAGACATACAAATGACACCTCTGAATTCCAAACCATGCTCCTCCACACCGGTTAAGCTCCATCAGTGTGGCCACCTCACCTGAGAATGCTGGTTGCCCTGGCAGTATGTGGCAGCCTCCACTCTCTCAGCAAACTTGCTGCACCTCAATGTGGAGATTGAGACCACGGACATGCAACAAGCCTGT
This sequence comes from Termitomyces sp. T69sscA, assembly GCA_017657225.1. Classification (NCBI taxonomy): domain Eukaryota; kingdom Fungi; phylum Basidiomycota; class Agaricomycetes; order Agaricales; family Lyophyllaceae; genus Termitomyces; species Termitomyces sp. T69sscA. The sequence continues at coordinate 3,532 of JAGGAQ010000643.1, read as the reverse complement.
GGGGTCACCGCCCTTCTGGATAGCGCAACAGGACTGTTTTTGGACATGGAGTTTGTGAAACGCCATGGCCTAACCACACAGCCACTCTCTAGGCCCATTCCAGTGTTCAACATTGACAAAACAACCAATGAAGCAGGTGCCATCAACTTTGTTGTAGACCTAGTCCTCCACTATCAGACCCATGCTGAACATGCAGTCTTTGCAGTCACCAGTCTAGGCAAGTAAGACATGATCCTTGGCTTCACTTGCTTGTAGGAGCACAACCTGGAAGTAGACTGGGCCCAGGGCAAGGTAACAATGAGCCAGTGCCCCTGGAGGTGCTCCACCTGTGCAACCAAAGTCAAGAAAGAGCACCAGGCTAGAGCACAAGAGCACACAGTCATCTGGGCTTGCCATGCAGGCCACTTCCCCTTTGCAGACTTCAACCTCTTAGAACTTCCCACTCCTGGCATTCCCCCATATAGAAGCCCTCTACAGGGATGACCAAAGCAGTGGTGGGGCTCCTGAGAAAGAGCTGGGAGGAGAGTTTTATAGCATCTATCACCTGGAGTTTCTAGATAAGGCAGTAGAAGTCAGGGACCAAATCTACACAGTTCTATGCCCATTGCTACCCATTGAGGAAATCTAAGCCAGCCAGACCAGCCCTCAGCGGTTAGCCCAGGCATTTGCCACTAACTCTCCGCCCCAGGCATTCTGGGATGTGGTGCCCCAGTACCTTCACAGCTTTGAGGATGTGTTCTCTAAAGCCTCCTTTGACTGCATCTACGTGCTCAACATCCTGGAGCTCTGCTAGAGGATTGTCAAGCAGCACCACAACTCCCACATTGCTGGAAGTCCCAGCCAATGGAAGACGCTGAAGCTAGTGTCTCGAAACTACTGGTGGCCCCAGATGTTCTGGTACATTGGATTCTACACTAATACATGTGACCTTTGCCTCCAGACAAAGCCTCAGCACTGCCTCCCTACCAGACAACTCTGCTCACTACTAATCCTCACAGAACTGGAGTGTAGCCACTGTGGACTCCATTGTAGAGCTCCCTGATGCTCATGGCTACAATGCTATCATGGTAGTGGTGGAGCTCTGCAGCAAGTGAGCGCACTTCATCTCCACCCACACCACTTGCTCCACCCACACCACTTGCTCCACCCACACCACTTGCTCCACCCACACCACTTGCTCCACCATGGATGCTGCCAACCTGTACCAGAAAAATGTCTGAAAGCTCCATGGCCTCTCAGATGCCTATGTGTTGGACCAGGGGCCACAGTTTGTAGCAGAGTTCATCTGAGAGCTCTACTAACTGCTCAATGTGAAGCTCCACACCTCCACCACTTACCGTCCACAATCCGACCGCTAGATAGAAAGTGTGAACTAGGAGCTTGAGCAGTAGCTCTGCCCCTTTTGCAATGAGCATTAGGATGACTGGGATGAGCTGCTTCTTGACACTGAGTTCCAGTACAACAACCATGTTCATGTGGCCACTTAGATGTCACCCTTCTTCCTGGACACTGAGCCTCACTCACACATGGGCTTTGAGCCTCAGGCCTGGTCATTGGAGAACAAAGCTGCAAATGAGTCTGTGGACCAGATGAAGGTGGCATAGGAGGAGGCCAAGGCTGCTCTGACAAAGGCAAAGAATGACATGGCCCAATACTACAACTGTGGAAGAACCCCAGCACCCAAGTATCAGCCTGAAGACCAGGTCTATCTGAATGCCTCCGACATCATCACCACTCACCTGTCAAAGAAGCTCCCACACTGTCAGCTAGGACCCTTCATGGTGAAACAACAGGTAAGCTTGCTAGCCTACCAATTCCAGCTCCCAGCAGGAATGCAACAGCTTCACCCAATATTCAATGTGGTCAAGCTAACACCAGCCTCAGAGGACTCTATCCCAGGGCAACACCCAGTGCTCCCTCCACCCTCAGTGGTGGTCAATGACAACAAGGAGTATGAGGTGGAGGAGATTCTGGACAGTCCCTGAGAGAATGTGCATGCACTGGGGCTTGTCAGAGAGTTTCATCAGAGACACCCAGATGCACTCCACGCCATCTGAGGAATCTATCCCATCTCTCCAATGGACCAGGTGATCTGGAACTTCTTCTACCTCCTTCAAGACACCACATGTGCATCATGTTCATCTGAGCCACCTGCTGGACCACTAAGACAGGATGGAACACCCTGGGCCAGAACAGGCTGTGGAGAGCAAACTGGTGACATAAGTGCAGACTGAACAGGCCACTGAAACAACATATTTGAGGCAGAACATGCAAAAGTGTAAAAGTGACCTCCATGGATTGTGGCTCAATCACACAACTAGCAGAAGGAAATCTAAAGTTATATTAGGCATGATAATCAACAATACAATAGTAACTAATCACCTAGCAGAGGAAAATTCAAAGAAAACAAGTCTAAGGATCCCCGCTGCTTGGTGCAGCACATTAGGAGGGAAGTGGAGGCATGAGAACAACTGTACAGATGACCAGAGCTAACCTTAATCTTGGATAATGCTTAAACATGGAGTGCAGGAAGTTTTGCGAGTTTTCTAAAAAAAAAAACAACCTCTGGAGATCTCCAAAAATCTCTGGAGGTCTAAATCAAGCCCTGAGGGTCTAGAGCAAGCCCCAGGGGTCCTGGAGAGTGGCATAGGAGGTGGGCTGGGGGGTAGTGAAGTGCTAAAAATGGAAGTCCCCTGACAGCATCCATCAAAAAGTCCCATACACAAAGAAAAGGAAAAAAACTTCTCCAAAATTCCAACCATCCTTTTCCCATGTCATCTTCTCACTCATCTTCATCTCCTACTCCCCCTCCCTCTGACAAGAATAACCTGGGTGTCTGGGCAGCCTATGGAGAGTGCCAGGCCATGTTTAAATGTTGCCAGGACCACTGGCATGTGAATGCAACACATTGTGAGTTATCCATCATCTTGAGGTTGTTGACTTACTAATATTATGTTTTCTAAGCATGTCGTCATTGGAAGTGGGCCCTTTGCATGTCCTCTCAGACATTGTTGTTCAGCACAAATCAGTTCAGTCTGCTCCCATGTTGTCAGTTCACCCACCACAGCTTGCTCTGGCTCTGGAGGTGTTCTACCCTGTTCCAGCAGCCCAACAGGTGGCCTAGGCACACGTGACACTGAAGTGTTTTGCTGTGGTGGTGGGTCAGCCCTGGGGTCCTCTGACACAGGCCTAGTGCCAAACATGTGGCCAAGTGAGTCTTTTAGATCCTACTCTGAAGTTGTCTTGACTGTGCCAATAGTGCATCTTTTGTATGTATCATGGGAACCCTTGCAAATTTGAGACACCAGTTGCTGAGGGTTGTTGGGACTTGTTGATGTGTCTGTCATGTTGGTTGAAACACAAGAGATGCTTAGTGTTGTGGTTGTAGAGGGCAACTTGCATGGTGGCCAAACAGAGGTGGTTGCTGGACTGAGTGTTGAATCAGATGGAGGAGAGGGTGAAGGCACAGTTGGCAAAGGCAGGGAGGCAAAGGGAGGACTTTGCATCCTGAGATGGGCAGGCTTTTTAGGTC
>JAGGAQ010000642.1:0-11093 GCA_017657225.1 Termitomyces sp. T69sscA | reverse complement strand
TAAGTCTAGCCTCAACATCAAAACTGAGGACTTGAAGAATAGCCTGAACAGTATTCTAAATGGGCACAGTACTCTGATGTTCAAAAACTGAGAAGTATTGCATAAGCACACTCAAAAAATCACTTAATAACCACACCCAATGAGGGCAGACACCATCAGAGTGTCCGGGCTTTGTCTGAAATTGAGCTCAAAATTTGAAAGTCAGCCGACTGTAAGAATGGGATGACTTTTTCAAACTCAGAAAAGTCCGCTTGTTAGCTAATTTGCTGACCAATTGGAAAAGTCCCACGCCTGTTGTCCCATTCTTATATAGATATATATCTAGATATATAAATATATAGATATATAGATATATATATATATATAGATATATAGATATTAGATATAGATATTAGATGTGGCATGTGCATGACCTCTGCAGGTGCTTGGATCATGTGACCATTGCCATGACATGACTGTGACTTGTGACTGACCCATCAGAAATGTCACACATTTTGTGACATGTAATATGTGACATGTGATCAGTCATGTTACCCACTGTCAACTATTTTCAGTTGTCTGGCAGAGTGACTCCTTAGACTTGTTCTCTTTGGATTTCCCTCTGCCAGGTTAGTACCCTACTAGCTATTTGTGACATACCTTGAATATACTTTGGATTTCCCTCTGCCAGCTGTGTGACTGAGCCACAGCCTCCAGAGGTCGCCCTTACAACTTTGTCTCCAGTTTCGTGTTTTGTTCTCTGTTCCCTAGTCTTGTATGTTCCGGTTCTCATTTTTGACTTATCTCATTTTCACTGTGTACTTGTCTTGTCTTGTCTTGTATAACTGATCTCTACTCATCTCGTACTCTCAATCCAACTCTGCTTTCTCTCTCCTTCTCTGCCTCAAGTCTCTAAGTCTCTCCTCTCTTCTCTCTCCCTTCTTCTCTCACCTTCATCTCAACTTGTTCTGTTTCTCCTTCTGTCTCTTGTCTCAACTCTTTCCCCTTTTGGCTCACTTAGATCTCTGCACCCCCCGCTCTTGATCCCATGACTTGCTAAGTCCCCTTGCTTGCCCTGGCCATCTGTTCACTAGTCCTGAGACTTGCTCACACACCAGCGCCCGTCTTCACCTCTTTCCTCACATACTTGAAACTCGCACTTACCCCAGCACTCATCCTCCAACCCCCCTCCTCATCTCTAGCACTTGCATTCTTGCCTCAGCATGACCAGTGATCACTCGCTCGACTGCCGCTTGCATCTCTGGCCCTGCCTTGGTCTCACATGCCCTGTGCTCTCAAGAGTACTGTTGCATTTGTGGACATTGTGCACACTACATAAGGATTTGCCCAGTGGACTGAGCCCCCATGGTCAGCAGAACCTGACACCCTCACCCTTTAGCACAAGCCCCGAAACCAGGTCTACTTATATGCATTTGACATCATCACCTCAAAGAAGCTATTGCACTGCCAACTTGGCCCCTTTTTCATCGAGCATCAAGTGGGCCCACTTCACCCCTTTGCACTGCTTCCTGAAATCCTTGGAGCCCACTCTAGACCTCTGGAGATCTCTGGAGGCCATTTCTCTTTAGGAAAAGCTTCAGAGCATCCTGCACTTCTTGTTTGGGCATTGTTAGAGGTTAAGGTTAGCTCTGATCCTCCTGTAAAGTTGTTTTCATGCTTCCACCACCTGCTGATGCACCATATCAAGCAGTGAGGATCCTTTGACTTGTTCTCTTTGGATTCTCCTCTGCCAGGTGATTAGTTACTACTGTAGCATCATTACTATTTCTAATATAATCTTTGGATTCTCCTCTGCTTGTTGCATGATTCCACTGTAACCCCTGGAGATTGCCTTCATAGGGGCTCAGAACTGGAGGTAGGTTGGCAGGTTGTGACACTGTTGAAATTCACTGTAAATCTTGACAACAAAGAAGCTTCAAGCATCATGGAGAAGCTGCTTCTGCAAATCCTCAAGATGTTGAACATGAATGTGAACGTATTCAGGAATTGATTGTAAAATATAACTACTGGTTGAAGGATATTTATAAGTTGGACAAGACTGGACTCTTCTGGGTGTAAATGCTCAGTGAATGCTTGTTCAAAAGATGGATGGTACTCAATTGAATACCAAATGCAACCTGATTGTGCACCTCATGACAAAACAGATGTCTGGTGTAAAAGGAGACAAAAAATGGTTAACTTTTGCATTGACAATGAATGCCACAGGGACTGAAAAGCTTCCACCTATGATCATTGGGAAGTTTGAACGTCCACAAGCCTTCCAGAAAAAGACTTGAGCTCAGCTTGGATTTTATTATAGGAATAATGCAAAGGCCTGGATGATGATAGTACTTCATCAAGAATGGATATATGATTAGGATGTCAAGTTGTGACATGAAGGGTGCCATATTCTTCTATTTGCAGGACAATTTCAATGATCACCTTCCTCCTGATGACCTTACAAACATTCACATTGAAAACTTCAGCCCCAATCTCACAGCTCACATTCAGCCAGCTGATGCTGAGATTATCCATTGCTTTAAGGCTCATTACCATGCTCACTTTGTAAATTGTGCCATTGATCGATATGACAGTGACATTTCCCCTGCTGAAATTTATGATCTCAACATCCTTTGAAGCCATGCGCATGGCTGACACTGTACACTGTATGGAGGGAGGTTGACACTACAACCATTCAAAACTGTTGGAAAAAATCTGGTATTCTGCCTAACACACCTTCCAGCAAGCCTGCTGCCACTTCATCTGTTCTGATCTCATCCCTTCTCAACACCAAATTTACAGAATCCATTGACACGGCAGACATAGAGGTTGAACAGGCCTTATCTCATCTTGAAAAGCTTGGAGTCCTTCAGCACATTAACCAAATGGATATCAACGACTTGCTTAATCCTGCCAATGAGAACAAGACGTATAATGATGGAACTGAAGAGGAAATCAAGAAGGATATTTATAACATGGTGGTTGAATGGTGCGAGGCAGAACAGAACAGAGAGACAAATGGTGGCAATACTTTGGACGACGACGAAGCAATCAGCGAGAAGCCATCACGCCAAGAAGCACCTGGTGCGGCCTCAACTATCCTCAAATACGTATCTGACATTGACCAACAATATGCACGGAAGTTGGAAGGGATTCTGGAAAATTTTGGACGTCGAACACGCCTCCAGGAATTTCAGTGTCTCCGACCTACTACTCTTACTGAATTTTTCGCCTCCAAAGATGTTTAAATAGTCAGTAAAATAGAAAATAGTCTTAATGGACACATTAACCGAAAATAAGCCTCAAAAATGACTCTACAATGACCCCTCCCGTACCCCATACCCCCGCATAACCCATACTTTTTGGCTTCTCCGGAGGGGCCATGGGTTATAAGGGGTTTGACTGTATTCGTGTGTCGATTGACTAAAAAGTCTACCGGAAGTGTGGGAAAAAAACGCCCTTGCGAATCCAGATCGTCGTGGGATGAAAAGATAAGAGATCCCAAATTGGAAACGCGGAAGAATCTTAGACAACAGGCATAAACAGTATACGCGTTCCCTCGCGCGTTCTAACTCGGGCCCTCGTCCTCTTCGTTGTCCAAATGGTGGCCACGACAACAGAACAGGTTTGTACTTTATGATACGGCACTTGCTATGCGCTGAAACTTCCACAGCTAACAGCGTTAGCAGCGACCACCGTCAGTACGTTTTCTCAGTAAAACGGAAACTCCACCTCAGCTAATCTCGTTTCTCCCAATCCTACAGTCGTTCATCCACTAGTCCTACTCTCAGTAACAGATCACCATGCACGATCTGTCTCCCGCGGGTCACACAAACGCGTGATTGGCGTGCTACTTGGGCAGGACAATGGTAAAACCATAAATGTCGCCAACTCGTTCGGTATCCCGTTCGAGGAGGATGAGAAGGACAGCAAGACGTGGTTTCTAGACCATAACTATATTGAGGGCATGTATGAGATGTTCAAGAAGGTTAATGGTATGTGGTCCGGTTCTTTGTGCAGCAGCCTTCGAACCTGCTGATGATCTTTATGGAATTGTATAGCACGGGAACGGATGATCGGGTGGTATCATACGGGACCGAAGTTGAGGGCATCGGACCAGGAGATAAATGAGCTATTCAAGAGGTTTGTGGCGCGGCCTGTGATGGTCATCGTGGATGTGCGGCCAAACACCGTTGGTATTCCTACCGACGCTTATTTTGCTGTTGAAGAGATCAAAGACGTACGACATTGCCCAGTACAGTATGCTCGAAGTGCTCATAGTATTACTTTTATTCAGGATGGCACAGAGACACGAAAAACATTCCTTCATGTACCTTCCGCTATCGAGGCTGAGGAAGCCGAGGAAATAGGTGTTGAGCACCTTCTACGGGACATCAAGGATTCTACAACAACAACTCTTGCAACACGAGTGGCAGAGCAGCTGGCCTCATTACGAGGGCTGCAGTCACGGCTCAGTGACGTGCAAAAGTACCTTGTGGACGTTGCAGCGGGGACAATGCCCGTAAACCACCAGATCGTATATCACCTACAAGACGCGTTGAATCTGCTGCCGGATCTCGCGGATCCCGCGGTGACACAGAGCTTCGCAGCAAGCACGAATGATCAGATGCTTGTGGTGTATCTGAGTTCGTTGCTTCGCGCGGTTATTGCGCTACACGGTCTCGTCGATAATAAGTCGACGATTGGACGTACAGAGATTGAGGAGTCGAAGGAGAAGGAGAAGAAGAAGGCTGAGAAAGAGAAGAAAGAAAACGGTGCGAAGAGCGAAGGTGAACAGAAGGGGCTATGAGTGCATTTACTATATTCTTTTTTACTTAACGTTAGATGTAGTATGGCGTCCCGTGGACGCTCGTCGAGTCAGGTCGAGTCAGTGCTTTGCCATAAGCACAAATTTTGTTGTGGTTTATCAGTCATACGTGTGGATCTTTTAAGGAAATGGAAGTGCACGTGGCCACAATTGCCAATGTTACATAACCAGACCAAGATTTTTTTTCCAGTCAGATTATTTGTCTCTTCCTCACCACACGTATAAATGTGCGTTTTGCACATACTTACAGCCCCTTGCCGTCGTCGTGTCCTCACGCTGATCGCTTCTTCACCAACGCGTAGACTTCAACTCTTTTCTAACCAATCTTCTCCAAAACCAAAACAATACATGGCTGGACCCGGTGCTCGTGGATGTTTTAACTGTGGAGGCTGTGCGTGGTGTCTCGAATTTCTTACCTTCAGTGCTTGTTGGCGTAGGGATGATGGTTACGACCATTTTTCTTACAAAAACTAGTTACTTTACCTCCTTAATTCCCCTTCTTTGTCGTGTGTGGTGCGGTGCTGACGGGCCGCTTTTCTCCCTCAATATATGCTCTCCTTACACCTGCGTGGACGATGTCGATGTCGATGGTGCTGTTGCGTCAATGTATGATCTTCGATGTTCAATGAACTGCGTTATGAACTTCCACACGCGCATCAACCCGATCATCACAAAATGCCTAATAGTCGGCCACCAAGCTGCCAACTGTCCCAAAGCTGGTACTCCTACCTGGTAAAAAAACTCGCGTATGATTTCTCAAGTCGTAGAACACTAACGAAGCGCTTTTTCCCCCAGCTACAACTGTAGGATCAATTTCTTCCAGCTAATTGATTATGGTGCTTACACGGTTTCATCGATAGGCGGTGGAGAGGGTCACGTCTCTCGCGACTGCACGAAAGAAGCAAAGCCCAAATCTTGCTATCGCTGTGGTGAGGAGGGCCATATCGTAAAGATATCTTTTTCATTCCCGATGCCAAGCTGATGGATTATTTGACAGTCCCGTGACTGCCCCAACGCCGATAGCACTCTCCCTTCCTCTAACGCTGAATGTTACCGCTGCGGCAAGGTCGGTCACATTGCGCGGAACTGCCCTGAGCCTTCTACTGGCAACAATGTGAGCTATGGAGGAGGATTCGGTGGAAACTCCCAAAAGACCTGGTACGTTTCGGTAATAATCTGGCATTTGCACCAATGGGGTTAATGTAATATCGCGCAGCTACACATGCGGAGGTGTCGGTCATCTGTCCAGGGACTGCATCCAGGGCAATGCCAAGTGCTACAACTGCGGTGGTGTGGTAAGTATCCATAGGTCCTTGAGTGTTGTCGTTGATGTTGAGCCGTCGTTTGCTAGGGCCACATCAGTAGAGAATGCACTCAGCCCCAAAGGCGTGCATGCTATACCTGTGGTCAGGACGGGTGAGTGAGCTCTCGCTGGGTGACAACGACGATGCTGACTAAATGGTTAGACACCTCTCCCGTGATTGCCCTGGTGCCGGTGCAGCCTGAGCATGGTGATTGTCTGATTGATTGTACCTAGTATTCCCTGTACTTAGTGACCCTCCGATATTATTCGAGTCTTGTTGCAACCAAGGCGGGTTAGTTAGCTTCAGCCATCCCCTAAAAGCCCCTGAATCTACTGGGCCAGGCTTGAGTAAGTAAGTTACCTGAGTTTTGTGCGCAAATGAAGTTCTGTTGATGATCGAATAGTTGACCAGAGTGGACAATCCTGATCAGTCGCGGAGCGGCCAGGCTGGTTCGAGCGTTCACTTCAGACCTGCAGGACAGAGATGCTCCGGTGTGATCCGTTTGACACACCGGCATGTAGAGACATTTCTCATAAGGACGTTTTCAGATATGAGCAAGTCGGACAGAATATTGGTCCAGTAGAGCCTTCGCAATTGACGGAAACAGATCCTGCCACGTCTGTCCAAGTAGCAAGCTGATGAGTGCAATTAGACAGAGAATTTTTTGTGAATTCGACTGGCTACAAGGGTGGTCTGGGCTTGGATAAGCAGTTGAAAAGTTAAGGCTATGTCATAATGCCATATATACTCAACATCTCCATCGTTAAAATCGGGTGCTGTCGTCACATAAACATTGCGTTGGAGCTTGGACCACCGACGAAAGTGACTCTGTGCAATTGCGGGGTTTCAGATTACTAGACGTGAAGAATAGAATGTTAGTCAGTGTGTCAGATGAGACGATGAAGAAGTCCTCCGTATAGAGGACGCTTGGTTAAGTGACAACACTTGACGTGTTCTATCGAGTATCTACTTCAACCTCACAACGAAGTGTGTCATAATGTCGCAGAAGCTTTTACAAGTTGGATTGATAGATCCAGAGGGTCGGAAAACAGCAAGAGGATCTAGGGCGGATACTGGGTGTAGTATTATAGTGAGACAAGACAAGAGAAATTTGTGGATGAAACAAATCGGGGGACATTTTAAGATTGACGTACACAATCACACGAGAGTTTGGTCCTCGAGACCTGGCGTACAGTTTCGATCGGACAAAGCTTGTTCTTGGAGATCGAACCAATAAGAGTACCGAATGACTTCGGACTTGGAAAGGTCTGAGATGCTCGAACATGAGAACAAGTAGTAAAAGGATATAGCTCAAAGGCTTACCTTGAGGCGCACAATAATTGATGACCATGTCCTTGATAGCCCAGTCTGACGACAACTCGTTGATGCCTGCGAGGTAATTGGAACCCGCGTCCAAGATGCCGGCGGATGATGGGCATCATGAGTATAGTAGGGAAATCATGTCGACTTGAAAGATAGTTCGACATCAGAGACATGCACGATTTCGGCGCATAGGTGCTTCTCGAACGACTTGTGTGGCGCATGCCAAAAGTTCTTAGTACTAGACTCTTCATCGCGTAATTATGCGAGTGGAAACGATGCTGAAGGACAGATTTAGATGATGCAGTCGAGGGTTGAGATCGGGAGTGACGTGAAAGCTGGAGAGAACGCGCTACAAATAAAGTCGCCAAAACTTCATCATCATGGTAGAAGGAAAGTAACTGGACAGTTGGGTGATAATCGTAGAACGCACTCGCGAGCGCTTTTAGAGTCCTATTTCCGGCAGAGAACGAGACACACGTGAGAATGGACTTTGGTGGAACGTCACCAAAAAAGGATGGAAGGTGAAACAACGATACTCTGTGGCAAAATTCTTGATATCCTGTGTAGGAGAGTAACTCGTAAGTTTTTTTTTCCCACTTTGACGATTACCTTGAACAAACATGAGACCTCACGTCCAATGTTCGGCTTTCAAACAAGTAACAGGACACCAATGACATTGGAAGAAAAATTTCACCTTAGTTTTGTAACTGATCACCGATTCCACTGCGGTCCATATGTGCCGATGTCATGATCATGGTCCGAGTCTCCCACCTGCACAAGGTCCATGAGAGTCGGAGATATATCCAAACGTTGACAGGGAATTGCGATCATTCTACATGTCACTCAGTAAGCAGAGAAGCTTTGAAAAGTAGAGAGATGGAGAGATCATTTCACCCCAACAACTGGATGTGACTCTTCCATACCATGTTCATCAAGATAGGTGGTCCCATTGATTGTCTACACGCCCGGCCTTGATTCTATGAATCATTTGTAAACCGAAGAACGTTGGAGTCCGCGAACGTGACGACCCGCCTGTTAAGGAGCGAACGGCATTCTTGTGGTCTGCGGTACAGTCTAAAAATTGTTTTTCAACACAAGCTATATACCCACACGCATGGAATCAGGGTCTCCGCTTGGTAAGCAAGTACTCCTTGCGTCAGGACATCCATAAGGGGCGCCAGCGACGGAGTCACCAGGTTCAGAGCATCGACTTCTGGAAGGTATGGGTATGTATATCAAGATCGAGGTCTAATCGGTGAGCAAGGGAGGACGGTGTAGTTTCAAAGCATGTCAAACAAGTAACAAACTGAGTCACTGAATATGACCGGATACAATGAGATATATAAGAATCAGAATAGCCCAGAAGCATTGTGGTACATGATGGCGATTGTTCAGGGGGCCAACTTTGGAAATCGGTGAAACTAAGAGAGCCCGAGTAGAGGAGCGTTGAGATCTTGTTATGTTAACCACATTGAGCCCAAAATGATAACAGCCTATCAATTCATCTTTACAGGTAGAAATTAAAATATCTGACGCCTTTTGGCAACACTGATGTTACTGTGAGCTCTATTGAGTACTTGAGATTTTGTTCTTCATTTGAGCAACGAGTCTGTTCCGACCATAACGGCGTAGACATAGAAATAGAAGCCACATGCGGAATAACGACGCGGAAATAGATCTATGGTATCAGATGCATGAAACAAATCAGGCTTTGAAAACTGATTTGTTTACCTAAAAGCCAGTTATTGTGACGGTTGTGCCCATTCGGCGAGCTTTGTTATTTTTCTCTTTTCCTTTTCAGCCACCTCGTCAGAGTGGGGTTCAACCACAGGCACTGGGATATATGAGGCAAGGCATTACCAATAGTCTGTTTATATATTCTTGAGACTCGGCAAGTATGGAGAGAGCGATCATAACTGCAGGGTACTAGGATCATACAATTGGGACCAGCAAAATTTTTTCAATTGGCAACAAGGTCTGTCTCTTTCATAGGTGGTTCAGTCCAAAAGAGCCATTTCACAATACTGTGGCTTGCCGTGCTGAGGACAGATTAAAAGAAGTCCGATCGCGGACATACCAGCAAAAGATCCGAGGTCACAAAAGAACAAAGACATCGTAGACTTTCGAGCACGACGCAGCCAGGAGTTCTCGTTACAAGTCCAGTAGCATGGACACCGACGGCAGTGATTCCGCCACGCCTATTTCGTTACATCCAAGGCTCTGCCCGAAGTCGACTTGAATATAAACGTGAATATGAATCCAGACTCAACAACACCAAAGTGTATCGAAATATGTTGAAATGTTAATAAGATTTGAGGAAAAGGCAGCGGGAATTCGGCAGGGATAGTCGGGAAAAGTCGACTCTGTCACGGTTTGGTTAGTGACATTAAGGTTGAGTGTGACGACACCAATACTGCCGCTTAGTCATACGGAAAATCCCAGCGGCTTGGTCTGTTTCGAGCCATTGAGAAGATCTGGATTTCGTCAACCACTTCCACATTCGAAGCTGAAAGCTCTATACAACTACCAAGTGCGCACAGAAGTCGAGAATGCTTCCTCTATTCCAATCGATTCTCCTTGCCCTTTTCTACACCGCATCGCGCGTCGCAGCTCATGATAATGGCTTCGACGACACAATGGATATGCCCATGCCTCTTGCTGTCGGAAACATGCTCTCATACCTACACTTCACACCAGGCGACGTCCTCTGGTTTAATGGCTGGGTTCCGGGAAAGGGAAGCACGCTTTTCGCTGCGTGCGTTGGAATCATTTTACTCGGAATCGCGGAGAGATGGTTCGCAGCATTGCGCGCGGGGATGGAATTGGCAGTCGTAAGGGATGTACAAGTGATTAAGAGGAAGAAGGAATCAGGGGAGAAGAAGAAGACAGAGAAATGTGCTCAGTGTCAGTCATTGACTGACGTGTTGTTCATGCGTAATGGCACGGCTGCTCCTTTCGTTGTCGACCACGCTTGGGTTCGATTAATTGCTCATGGGATACAAACGACGATCTCAGTACTCATCATGCTTACCGTCATGACGTTCCAAGTCTCGTTCATCATCAGTCTCGCCATTGGCGTTGGAGTGGGTGAGATGATGTACGGACGCTTTACCGATGCTACAAATGCCCAATTCAATCATGAAGTGGCGTAGGAAGGGCTGTAACTGTTTTCCCTTTTACCATATCTACTTCTACTCGACTGGTCTCTCGACGTCCGATCGCCATCGACGAATTATGATCTACTTTGCTATTTTGCTATTTCTTTATGGAGTTCAGCTGTATAACATTACTGTGTCATTATCAAAGTCCTTCAAAGACTGTCTATGGTTGAAATATGAAGTCGGACTCAGCAATCCTGTCGGTAATTTATCAATTGTTGATACGAGTGGTTGAGGATTGCTGGTTGACTAGACCTTTTGATGACACACGGGCCAAAATGAATAGATAGTGATACATACTATCAAGTCTTCTCGTCGATCGAGTTCTTATCTTTTTTTCTGCTTTCCATATCCAGAGTCAGAAGATGCATGCAATGTAACAGCTCCTTTTCGTGCGATAGTGGACTGATAGGCTGATATAGTCTGTTAGAGAGTGAATCCTATACGACACGATTATATGTAAGTCCTCAGTCTTTGCTCAATCGACTGTTATTGATTTCC
>JAGGAQ010000641.1:0-11129 GCA_017657225.1 Termitomyces sp. T69sscA | reverse complement strand
CGCTAACCACTAGTCCCTGCGGTTGTGCCAGGAAAATCGTTAGTACACCTCTTGACACAACCTGGATCTTATCAGCGGTAAGGGAGTAGTAAGGAGATGCTTAGTGTAGTTGCCAAGCGCACAATGCCTGCCATAGTTGCAAGGTGCATAGATGACAAAGACACTGGCATACTCCTGGTGGCAAGACAAGGACACCATACAATAGTGCTCTTGGTGTAGAGTAAGCTTAAGAGAGGTTGAGCTCTAAAACTCAAGCGTAAGAGGTAAAGGGTGAAGGTAACTTTTTATTTGCAGGCTATAAGTACAGTATATAGAGTAAAGTGTAAGCAAAGTCGCCATTGGCAACTCTTGGATTGCCAACATGGTGAACTAATAAGTAAATAATAGCCAACAATCTTTTATATAGGAAAGTGTCCATTAGACCTTAGCAATGTCTAGTGGCACCAGTCAGGCTGTCTGCTGTGTCAAAATGCCAAAAGGTAGGTATAAAATCACCAAAATGTCAACATCATGAAATGATGGTGGTTACTAGGGTGCAGCGGCAAAGCTGGTGAAACCTTTGGGTCAAGAAAGTAAGGTAAAATAAATCAAAAAAATAATGATGAAAGATACACTAAGTGTTTGTCCCAGGTTTTGAACCCTTAGCCTTTTGGGAGGATGCCAGGTGAACCAGAGGTCATGCTAACCACTAGTCCACCCAGCTGTGCCAGTCAAAACATTAGTATGCCTTTTGATACAACCTGGGTCTTATCAAAGTCTCAACCAAAAATATGAGCTTTCCCAAGGCAACACCATGTAAAATGATACCAAAGTTTGTGGGTCCTATTTACTTCTAAAGGACTATAGCAACTTTTCATTTAAAGTACAACTACCAACTCACATGCTGAGAAGGGGCATCCACAATATGTACCACTCTTCCCTCCTGCAGATACACCACCTTAATGATGACTGCTGCTTCTCTGGCTGACTGTACTTGCAAGTAATAGCTGAGTCCAAGCCAGAGCATGAAACTGGATGGGCAGCAGACAGAACACCAGCTTAAAAATTGATTCACTTTTTGAGGTGCTGTGGTATGCTGGAGACAAAACTTGGATGCCCTATGATCAGGTCTAAGATCTTAATCTGCTACAGCGCTATCTTAAAGTGCAAGGCATTAGTAATATCTCCAAGCTCCCCTCAGGAACTGGAAAAACACCTCAGGATGACCCCCAAATCTTTTTAGGAGCTATCCAACCTTAGCCTATATAAAGCCCCAAACATCATCCAGTCCAACTGTTTCCAACCATCTAACTTCACACCCATAGCTGTTACCTCTCACTACACCACCCTCAACCATTAGACACCTCTCCCTCTTGCTTCACACTCTCTCTATGCATCACTGCCATGACCGCCACATCAGCACCAGCCTTGGCTATCACACTACCCATAACCGCCACATCAGCACTGGCACCGGCAACACCCAACACTCTCTGGCCTGTGCCAAGACCCCCATCATGCATCATAATCACACATCACTGCTGACCCAACCTCTGCATGCCACGCTCCGCTCTCCACCACCTAGCCGCTGCATATCTCTGCACTCCCAGTGCAAGACCTCTGCGCCATGCAACATGCCTTGACCCCCACTGCTATTCTGCATGATCCCTGGGTCTCACTTCAAGCCCCAGTGCCATGACCTGCCACTGGAACCTGGGCCTAAGCCCTAGGGCCTACCTACTGCGCAGTATATAAGTTGTGGAGTAGTAAGTAGTACAATAGTCTTGATATTACCATAACTCTCGTACCATTTCATGTGTTTTGTTTCTGTCTCATATTCTCACATGTTCCAGCCTCTTTATTTTCACTCTGCTTCATTTCTTATTGTATTCACCTCATATCTGCTCTGTTTGTCGCTTCTATTCATCTCCTACTCTAATTACACTCTGCTTTACTCATCATCTCTCTGTCAACCCTAAGTTCTCTTGTCTTTTCTGTCCTGGCCTCCAGTCTCAACTCAATCTGTTTCCCTTCCTCCTATCTTATCTTGACCCTTTCCCCTTTCAGCTTGCTTAATCTCTGCTCTTCCATTTCTATCCCCAGAACTTGCTAAGTCCCCGTGCTTGTCATCTCATTGAACCCTGGGACTCGCTCATGCACCAGCACTTGCTTGTTCTGCTCTTCTGTCTCCCTGGGACTCACGACTAACCCTGGCACTCGTCTTCCACTATCCCCAGCACTTGCCCCCCTCCTTCTGGCGTCACCGGCAATCCCCTACTCACCTTTTTTGCCCTGCTTCAGTCTTCTATGCCTCATGCCTCTACTGGTACTCTGCATCTGTGGGCGCAGTGATCACCACGTAAGGTACTCACCCAGTGGACTGAGCCTCCATGGTCAGCGGAACCTGACACTGACTTCTGCATCTTTCGCCTCATCAAAGCCAATGGCAACATTGACAGTGATCACTGAGACATGGTCAAAAATGCCTTACTACACTTCCACTGCAATGTGGTCCACATCCAAGCCCATATTGATTTCCACCATGAACAACATGGAGAAAAAGCCAATAAGAAGAGATGCTATGAGGAAGCGTACCTCCAGGGCTTCCACATCAGGACTTCTTCCTCTCAGGCTCACAAAGAATGCTATTTCTGCCAGAGTAAAGGCTCATCCTCTCCCACCAACTCTAATGCAGAATGCAACAATGATGAACTGATGAATCCAGGGTCTCCCATCACCTAAAGCCTTATTTCCTGCCTTCTTAATTGCACATCTTTTGACTTTGTTTATCTTACAATGCTCCTAAAATCCTATGTCATTGACTTTACTTCTAACCAGCATCCCTCAGGTTCAACCCCAATAATATACCGTTTCTGTCTTTTTCATGTCGCTCTTGATGGCTGAAAGGTGTATGTAGTGACTGTAACTTGATTCCACTCTTTTTGGACACCAATTACTTATCTTATTCCCCTGCTGTCAGGGGACTTCCATTTGATTTCCCCAGGACCCCCAGGGCTCACTCTAGACCTCCGGAACTTGTTCTAAACCTCCGGGACTTGTTCTAGACCTCTGGGACTGGGACTTGTTCTAGACCAAGATCACCCTTACACCTGCCCACAGTCCATACAATGGTCTTGCATGTTTTGGCTATGCATCAATACCACCTGTGAGAAGTGCACACTAGATAATACAGAGATCATCCCTCAGTCTCTGGATACTGACTGAGGGTGATTGTTGCCTTTTGTGTTATATACATATGTCCTCATTTGGTGTTTGTATGAGCCTGAGTATGATCCTGACCTGGCAACCAATTAATGCATGCAGTATAGTGACCTGCAAGTCTCAACACTCCTCACTATGAGCATTGACTATTTAAATCAGGATCAGCTCCTTCTTGCATGGAATACTGGGTCATTTCTAGGGTACTTTGTAATTTAGTGAACTGTGGGTTCACAAGAGCCTTTGTGAATATATCCACAACATTGTCCTTAGTATTAACATAGTGAACAGTGATCCTTCTTAATGCCACATGTCCATGCAGGAAATGATACTTAATATTGACATAATTCACCTGTTGATGTAGCATAGAATCTTCTGAGAAGTTGATAGTGCACAGTGTCATTGTCATATCTGTCGGCATGTGTCTGAGTGCCTTTAGTAGTGATTGCAGCCATATGCATTCTCAGGCAGCCTCAAAAGCCGTCATGAACTCAGCTTTGCATAATGAAGCTGCTACAGTTTGTTGTTTGCATGTTGAGCATGAGACCACTTTGGATCCTAATATCCATGCATATCCTCCAAGGCTCCTCCTTATGTCTAGACAGTTAGCCCAGTCCAAGTTGGTGAATCAGGGTTCCATTGGTGTAGACAGTGGAGTAGCATTGATGACATACAAAACTGTGCCAAGTGGTGTTAGAATAAGCAATCACTAGGCAATGCAAGTCAGTGTCGGGCTTGCTAAGAGGAGGGAGAACTGGGCAGGGTCTTAGCAGATGGGTTAGCAGTGGCAGCGGTAAGGAAAAGGATGGGTGAGCTTAGCATAGGTGCCAAGCACTAGAGGCCTGCCATACTTGCTAGGTGCATAGAGAGCTAGAGCACTGGTGTACTTCCAGTGGCAAGACAAAGTGCTAAGATAGCACCTTGGCATAGAATAGACAGAATATAGGCAAAGTTGAGCTCTGAAGCTCAAGGCGTAAGAGATGGGGTGTAAAGGTAACTTGTTATTTGCAGTGTATGAGTATGGTTTATATAGTGAGTAGTAAGCAAAGTCACTGTTGATAAGCCCCTAGTTGTGTCAAAAGGAGTACTGATATATTTTCTGGCACAGGCTTATGGACTAGTGGTTAGCATGCTCTATAGTCTACCTAGTCCCTGCCTCAAGGGTTAGGGTTTGGCAGTGATGATGCTCAAAATTGTACCAAGTGATGTCTGAGTAGGCAGTCACTAGACAAAAGGGTATTAGCATTGGGCTTGCTAAGTGAGAGAGAACCAGGCAGGGTCCCAGAAGATGAGTTAGCAAAGGACAGTGGTAAGGAAGTGTGAGGGTTGGTGCTTAGAGTAATTGCCAAGCGCTAAAGGCCTACCATACGTGCAAGGTGCAAAGTAAGACTAGAGCATTGGCACACTCCCAGTAATAAATTAGACAGCGCTTTAGTGTAGAGTAGATTTAAGACAGGCTAAATTGAGCTCTAAAGCCCAAGCATAAGAGATAGGGAGTGAAGATAACTTGTTATTTGCAGTGTATAAGTACAGTATATATAATAAGTGTTAAGCAAAGTCACTGTTGGCAACTAAAGGTTGCCAAAGTTGTGAACTTGGTAAGTCAACACTAACCAACAATCTTTTACATAGGAAATGTCAATCAGACCTTGGTGACACCTAGTAGTGCCAATCAAGCTGTCTGTCATGTCAAGATGTCAGAAAGTAGGTATAAAATCACCAAACTCTCAATGTCATCAAATGATGGTAGCCGCCAGGGTGCAGTGGCACTACTGGTAAATCTTTGGTGGTCAAGAAAATAAGGTAAAATAATCAGAAAAATAATAGCAAAATATGAGAAATGCTTGATTGGGATTTGAGCCCCAGCCCTTGAGATGGGCATCAGATAGACCATAGGGCACACTAGCCACTAATCCACAAGCCTGTGCCAAAAAATATATCAGTACTCCTTTTGACACAACCTGAGTCTTATCTGCAAACATCTTGTTCCACAAGAGGCACAATAACTGCTTCCTTGCTACAGGGGGATAAGTCAGACCACAACTGAGTGAAAAAAAAAATTAGTTATGTATACTCACTTTCTTAGCACCAGAATTACCACCATAGGCATGTCGCCAGCCAACAAGGCCTCTAGCTTGTCCTCAAAGGACAAAATAGAAGGCACCTAGGATTGTCTGTTAGCACAGCACTTAGTGATCAAGTCAACAGTGAAGGGCACCAATCACTCAGTGCCAAGGTTATTCTAGTAGCATGCACAACACCATTCTAGCAGCTCTTCATCATGGTTGCATGTAATTCCGTCACCCCACATCGACTGCCACTTCTGCCAAAGGTGCATCATCCCCTTGACCTTGTTATGGGGTGCCTCCATGCCTAGGCCTTGGATGTGTGCCATCAGCATATTGGCACAGACAATGAAGGTGGTGGCCACCAGAGAAGCAATAGAGGGGGAAGAAGAAGTCAACCTTGGAGTGGATGAATTCAACAAAGTACCAAAACAACCACTCACCTTTTTATATGCTAAAACTTCATGCATTAACTATTAGTGCATGGACCCTCAACATGTGATCACTAGGAGTTGACTGAGGACAGTCAATTTTGCAGTTGGAGGGAGATGATAAGCCCATGGTTATATCCAAAGGAGTACTGATGCATTTTCTGGGACAGCTTGTGAACTAGTGGTTAGCATGCCCTATGGTCTATCTGGTGCCCACCTTAAGGGCTAGGGTTTGAATCCTGGAACAAGCTTTTCTTGTATTGCACTATTATTTTTCTTCTGTTCATTTTGTCTTATTTTCTTGACCACCAAGGATTTACCAGCATTGCCACAGCACTCTGGCAACAGTCATCATTTGATGACACTGACAGTTTCGTGATTTTATACCTATATTTTGACATTTTAATACAACAAACAGCCTAATCGGCACCACTAGGTGTTGCCAAGGACTGTTTGACATTCTCCTATATAAAAGATTGTTGGTTAGTGTTTACTTACTAAGTTCACTGCTTTGGCAACCCTTGATCACCAATGGCAACTTTGCTTACCACTCACTATATAAACTGTACTTATACACTGTAAATAACAAGTTACCTTTACCCCCCATCTCTTACACCTTGGGCTTCAAAGCTCAACTTAGCCTATATTACATCTATCCTATGCCAGAGTGCTATCTTAGCACTTTGTCTTGCCACTGGAAGTGTGCCAGTGTTCTAGTTTTCTACGTGCCTAGCAAGTATGGCAGGCTTCCAGTGCTTGGCACCTATGCTAAGCTCACAAATCCTTTTTCTTACTGCCTCCTCTGCTAACTTGTCCGCTAGGACCCTGCCCTGTTCTCCCTTACTTAGCAAGCCTGACGCTTATCCACTTTGCCTAGTGATTGCCTACCTGGATGCCACTTAGCACAATTTTGAGTGTCATCAGCGGTTAGTCCAAGTATTTGTCACCAACTCTCCACCCTAGGTGTTTTGGAATGTGGTGCCCCAGTACCTCCACAGCTTTGAGGATGTGTTTTCTAAGGCCTTTTTTGACCCACTTCTGGAGTGCAAGCAGTGGGACCATGCCATTAAACTGATGCTAGACTCCAAACCCTCCAGCTGTAAGGTCTATCCATTAGCATCTAAGAAACAGAACAAGCTTGACACCTTCCTTCAGAAGACCCTGGACTCCAGTTGCATTCACCCTTCCAAGTTGCTAATGGCTTCTCTGGTCTTCTTCATTAAAAAGAAAGATGACTCTCTCCAGCTGGTCCAGAACTACTGGGTTCTTAACACCATGATAGTGAAGAATTGCTACTCCTTCCCTCTCATTTTTGAGGTCATCAATAACTTTAGGGAGGCTCAGTACTTCATCAAACTGGATGTCTGGTGGAGTCACAACAACATGTGCACTCAGGAGGAGGATGAGTAGAAAGCTGCCTTTCGAACCATCTGGGGACTGTTTGAACCTCTCATTATGTTCTTCAGACTCACCAATAGCCTGGCCACCTTCCAGACAATGATGAACAAAATCTTCCAAGACCTCATTGTGGAGGGTGTAGTGTGTGTATACCTTGATGACATCCTCATCTACACCAAAACACTTGAGGAGCACTGCCAGGTCATACATGTTGTCTTGGAATGCCTCCACCAGCACTACCTCTACCTCAAACTGGAGAAGGGTGAGTTTGAACAGACCTGGATCAAGTATTTGGGGCTGATCATCTTGCATGGAGCTGCAGAGATGGACTTGGTGAAGGTGGCAGGCATGGTGTAGTGGCAGGCATGGTGTAGTGGCTGGGGCCCAAGAACAAGAAAGAGATGCAGGCCTTTTTAGGCTTTGCTAACTTCTACTGGAGGTTCATCCAGGACTTCTTCCATCATGCCTGCCCTCTATTTGACCTCACTGCAAAGGACACTGCCTGGAGTTGGGGACTCTTGGAGCAGACTGCCTTTGATGCTCTCAAGCATGCAGTCACCTCTGGGCCTGTCCTCCTCTTTCTAAATGACAACTCTCCCTTCTGCATAGAAGCTGACAGCTCCAACTTTGCCACCAGAGCTGTTTTATTGCAACAGTCCTGGGAGGATGGGAAGTGGCATTCAGTGGCCTTCTATTCCAAGAGCTTGAACACAATAGAGTGCAATTATGAGATCCATGACAAAGAAATGCTGGCTATCATCTGGGCCTTCAAGGAATGGCAGCACTTCTGAGAGGATGCATGGCACAAGTTTAAGGTTTGAACAGATCACAAGAACCTCAAGTACTTCCTGAACAGCCAAGCAGCTTAATTGTCAACAGGCCCTGTGGTCCCTGTACTTAGCCAACTTCAACCTTTCATTGCACCATAAGCCAGGCCAGAGTATGGGAAAAACTGATGTGCTGTCTTGAAGAGCAGACCATGGCACTGGAGGAGATGACAACAGCAACATTGTGCTTCTCCAGCCAGAGTTTTCTGCCAGCCAGGCCATGGAGGGCTTGACCATCCAGTGAGCAGAGGTTGACATCTGTCATGATCTGCTACCAACTTCCAGTATTCAGACCTGGCCCCAGGACTTCAACCTCCCCAAACCAGCCCCCATGACATTCTGGGCCCAGACCGCTGTCAAGGTCTCAGCCCTGGCCCCAGGACTCCAACCCTCCTCAAAACAACCTCCACGACTACCCTAGGACCAGAGCGCTGCCTGGCAAACCACCTTGGCAACCCCTGGCCGTCACCGTCCACCACTGCCACTAGCCACCGCCACCACTGGCATCCCCCCTGGCCATCACTGTGACTGTCACATTAGTGCTGGCCTCAGCTATCACACCGCCTGTGACCGCCACATCAGCGCCAGTGCTAGCAGTACCTGACACTCCCATGGCCCATGCTGAGACCCCTATTACGCATCACCATTACGCATCACTGCAGACCTGACCTCTGCATGCTGCGCCTAGCTTCTGCTCCCCTCCTCACTGCCCCACCACTGTGTGTCTCTGCATTCCCAGTGCGAGACCTCTGTGCTGCGTAACATGTCTCAACCTCCACCCCATCCCACATGGCTCCTGGATCTCACTCCAAGCCCCAGCACTCCGACCTGCTCCTGGAACCTGGGCCTGAGCTCCAGGGCCTACCTACTGCATAGTATATAAGTCGTAGAGTAGTAAGTAGTACTCTGGTCTTGATATTACCATAACTCCCATATTGTTTTGTTGTGTTTTGTCTCTGTTTTGTATCCTCATGTGTTCTGGTCTCGTTATTTTCACTTTGCTTTGTTTTTTATCGTACTTGCCTCATATCTTCTCCTTTTGTTGTCTCTATTCATCTCTTACTCTAATTTCACTCTGCTTTGCTCCTTGTCTCTCTACCAATCCTAAGTTCTCTCGTCTCTTCTGCCTCCAGTCTCCAATCTCGACTTGTTCTGTTCCCATTCCTCTTATCTTATCTCAACCCTTCCTCCTTTTAGCTCACTTAATCTCCATGCCTCTGTTTCCATCTCTGGGACTCACTAAGTCCCTGCACTCATCATCTCTTTGAACTCTGGGACTTGCTTGTGCACTGGCGCTTGCTTGTTCCACCCTCCTGTATCCCTGGGACTTGCGGCTACCCCCCGGCACTCATCCTCCACCCACCCCAGCACTTGCCCCCTTCTCTGGCATTACCAGCACTTCCTTGCACACCTCCCCTGCCCCGCTTTGGTCTTTTATGCCTTGTGCCCTACCAGTACTCTGCGTCTGTGGACACAATGATCACCACATAAGGTGCTTGTCCAGTGGACTAAGCCCCCGTCATCAGCAGAACCTGACAACTGCCACCTGATCAGCCACTTTAGTAGCCCATGGCCATCACTGACCATCACTGCCACCAGCCACCACCACCTTCAGCACTCTTCAGCTATCATTGCCCACAGCTGCCACATCAGTGCCCCAGCTCCAGCAACCTTTGGTACTTCCCTCGGCCCATGCTGAAGCCTCCCCAGCTATCATTGAGACACTGATGATGCCCAAAATTGTACCAAGTAGTGTTGGGGTAGGCAATCACAAGGTAAATAGCATTGGGCTTGCTAGTTGAGGAGAGCTAGGAAGGTTCTCAGAAGACAAGTTAGCGGAGGACAGTGGTGAAGCAGTGGTAAGGTGGTGCTTAGCATAGTTGCCAAGTGCTAGAAGCCTGCCGTAGGTGCAAGGCATGTAAAGAGCTAGGACACTGGCATACTTCCAGCAGTGAGACAAAGTGCTATGTGATGGTGCTTTGGCACAGAGTAGGTTTAAGATAGATAAAATTGAGCTCTAAAGCCCAAGCGTAAGAGATAGAGGGTGAAGGTGACTTGTTATTGACAGAGTATAAGTATAGTATATATACTAAATTGTAAGCGAAGTCGCTGTTAGTGACCAAAGGTCACCAAAACGGTGATAAGACTCAGGTTGTACCAAAAGGCATACTCACAATTTTCCTGGCACAACCACATGGATTAGTGGTTAGCACGTCCTATGGATTACCGGCCACCCCCTTCAAAAGCTGAGGCTCAAACCATTGGCCCACCCTTGGCGTATTTTCCACCATTATTTTCGATTTATTTACTTTATTTTTCTGATTTATTAACCTTATTTTCTTGACCCCAAGGTTTCACCGGCATTGCTGCTGTTCCCTAATAACCACCATCATTCCACTATATTGACATTTGGGCGATTCCATACTTACTTTTTGGCAATTTTGACATGGCAAACAGCTTGACTGACGCCGTTAGGCGTCGCTAAGAGCTAATGGACATTTTCCTATATAAAAGATTGTGGTCTACTGTTTACTTACTAGTTCCCTGTGTTGGCACCTCAAGGGTTGCCAACAGCAACCTTGCCTACACTTTACTATATATACTGTACTTATAGCATGCAAAATAACAAGTTATCTTCACCGTCACCTCTTATGCTTAGGCTTCAGAGCTTAATTTAGTCCCTTCTAAGTCTACTCTATGCTAAGCGCACTTTTGTATAGTGTTCTTTGTCTTGCCACTGGACCTATGCCAGTGTACTAGGAATTCTTATGCCTTGCAACTGCAGCAGGCATACTATACTTGGCGACTATGCTAAGCTTCTCTTCACTACTACCTTACCGCTGTCCTCCGCTAACCTGTTTCTGGGACCCTGCCCAGCTCACCTCAATTAGCGAGCCCAACGCTATATGCCTTGTGACTGCCTACCCAGATACTACTTGGTACAATTTTGGGCGTCATCAGCGGCAAACTTGGTAAGTAAACAATAACCAACAATCTTTCATATAGAAAATGTCCATCAGACCTTGGTGATGCCTAGCAGCGCTAATCAAGCTGTTTGTCATGTCAAAATGTCAAAAAGTAGATACATATGCAATCACCAAACTGTCAATGTCATAGAGACATGTCAAATCCATCAAAATGATGGTGGTTGCTAGGGTGCAGCAGTAAGGTTGGTGAAACCTTGGGGTCAAGAAAGTAAGGTAAAATAGTCC
>JAGGAQ010000640.1:0-11179 GCA_017657225.1 Termitomyces sp. T69sscA | reverse complement strand
TACGTACTGCAGGACCTAGGACACTATGGTCAAGAGGAAATCTCATGTACGAAAATAGGCCCTGAAAGAAATAAAAATGAATCATCATCATCATCATCCACATCACTTGCTCTTCTATGAGCACCACTAAACTGTACCAAAAGAACATTTAGAAACTCCATGTCTCTCCAATGCCTATGTCTTCAACTGGAACCTGCAGTTTGTGGTGGAGTTTACATGTGAGTCATACTAGTTATCAAACATGAAGCTCCATACCTCTACAGCAGTCTGATGGTCAGACTAAATGCATGAACCAAAAGCTGAAACAGTACCTTTGCCTGTTCTGCAATGAGCGCCAAGATGATTGAAACAAACTGCTCCTGGACACCAAGTTCTAGTACAACAATCACACACTTAGCCACACAAGTCTCCTCCTTCTTCCTCAACACTAAATGTCACTTCTGCATAAACTTCAAACTCTGCTCTCACCCATCAAAGAACAAAGCTGTGAATGACTTTGTGGAGTGGATGAAAATAGCCCAAGAAAAAGCTAAAACCATGCTAGCAAAAGCAAAGAAGAAATGGCACAAAGGGGTTGAGTGAAGTATGGAGGGGTGGGACAAAATGGAAGTTGATGTGGAACAAAATGAAGGTCCCTTAACATCACTCCCCCTCTAGCATGCAGCATCTCAACATGCAGAGTAGAAGAAGTTGAATATGGCCTAGTCAGTGGCAGAGATACCACATATGGCTTGGGGCATGTCAGGATGTGTTCAGTAGAATTTTCTGACAAGTTTCAAGGCATAAACGTTGTTCTATGGCTCTCATAAAATGTCTTTGGTACTATAGCCTTTCCACTTCACCTTATACTGTAGTTGACACCAGAACAGGTGGCTATCCAGAATTGCTTTCATCTTGTACTCCTTTTTCTGATCCACAATGATCAGGAGTGGAGGAAGATCTGAGCAATGGCTAAGAATGGGATCCACCAGAGCTGGTGTTAGTGTAAGGGCAACCTCTGGAGGCTGTGGCTCAGTCACACAGCTGGCAGAGGGAAATCCAAAGTATATTTAAAGTATGTCACAAATAGCTAGTAAGATATTAACCTGGCAGAGGGAAATCCAAAGAGAATAAGTCTAGGGAGTCTGTCATGACCTGCTACCAACCCCCAGAACTCCAACCCTCCCAAAACCACCCCCACGACCGGCCCAGGCGCGGACCGCCACCCGGCCACCTCCCTCGGCAGCCCCCGGCCATCACTAGCCATCACCGCCTGTCGACGCCACCAGCCACCACCACCTGCGGCATCCCTGGCCATCACTGCTGTGACCGCCACATCAGCGCTGGTCTCGGCTATCACACCGCCCATGGCCGCTGCATCAGCGCTGGCACCACCTGTCACCCCTGGCCCATGCCGAGACCCCCATCACGCATCACAATCATGCATCACTGCCGCTGACCTCCACACGCCATGCCCTGCTCCCGCTCCCTCCTCACCGCACCACCACCACATGTCTCTGCATTTCCAGTGCGAGACCTCCACACCGCACAACATGTCTCAACCTTGCCCCGCCCTGCGTGGCCCCCGGGTCTCACCCCAAGCCCCGGCACACTGGAACCCGGGCCTGAGCCCCAGGCCCTACATACTGCGTAGTATATAAGTCGTAGAGTAGTAAGTAGTACTCTAGTCTTGATATTACCATAGCCTCATATTGTTTGCCGTGTTCTTGTCTCTGTTTTGTTTTCTTGCACGCCCCGGTCTCATTATTTCTACTTGCTTCTTTTCTCATCATACTCGTCTCGTTTCATCTCTTTATCTTGTCTCTACTCGCCTCGTCCTCTCAATCTATTCTAATTGCTCTTCTCTCCCTCTCTATTCTAAGTTCTCTTGGTTCTTCTGTTCCTGACTCCTCTCATCAACTTAATCTATTCCGTCTCTCATTATCTTATCTCGACTCTTTCCCCTTTTGGCCGCTTAGTTTCCCCAACTCTGTTTCCATCCCCAGGACTCGTTAAGTCCCCGCGCCCACTATCCCTTTGATTCCTGGGACGAGCAAGCGAGTCCCATCCTCTTGTACCCCTGGGACTCGCGCCCACCCCTGGCACTCGTCCTCCACCCTCCCTGGCACTTGCCCCCCTCGCCGGCGCTACCGGCACTCCCCCACATACCGCTCCGCCCCGCTTCAGTCTCCTATGCCTCGCGCCCTCCCAGTGCTCTGCGTCTGTGTACACGGTGATCACCACGTAAGGTATTCGCCCAGTGGACTGAGCCCCCGTGGTCAGCGGAACCTGACAGAGTCACTCTGCTAAACAACAGAAAATAGTTGACAGTGGGTCACATGTCAATGTCACATTACATTAATACGAAGGGATATTGCAAGCTGAAAATGGTAAGCCGTGATATATGTCGAAAACGGTAGATATACCTTTGTATTGAATAAAACCAATGAACCCACATGGTGGGAAAACAACACATCGACGACAAAAAGAAGTCAGACTGATGCAAAGGCAATGGCCGAGTGATGAGATCACGAATCCATCACGACATCAAGATCTCGACATTCCGGACAGGTGGCTGTGCTTGGCAATGGCTGCCATCATGGATCACTGATCTGTGATGAAATCAAAGATCTCAGTGATTGTATCACAATCTCAGAGTTGGCCAGGCAGTGGCTGTGCCTGGCAATGGCCGCCATCATGGATCACTGACCCAGTGATGGGCCATCAAACCAACCAACGAATCTCTGTTAACTGTACCTACCAACTACCATTACCACTTACGCTTACTCGCAGACCGACCGCTCCAATGCTACGCGCATGAATCCGTAGGAGGGAGGGACGGAGGACGAGGAAAGGGGCCGACCGGCTAGGAAAGGGCCAGAGGGATGGTCTTTGCTGGACTAAGGCTGAACCATTCCTCTGGAGGGCCTGGACACGCTAAGGCGACGACGGCACCCCGGGTATGACAGGAAAGCGGTGGAATCATGCAAACAATGCCTGGTCCATGCACATCGCTGAAGGATATATATAGAGAGGGAATTGGGGGTGTCGAGCAAGCAAACAGCTTGCCATGGCACGGAGTCCCCAGCACGTGGATCTCTTAGGCTCAGGAGCATGGGTTTGGCTTCAATAGGGTCACATGGGAGGATTAGTTATATATAATTGGAATAAAACTGTGTTCATCGACTGCCAATTTGTGTGAGCTGGAACCGCATTTTAAAATCCAAATAAATTATATTATTTCCATCACCCTAAAAGTGCGTGCACATGTAACATAGCCCGACGCAACCAAGTGAATAAGATTATCTTAATTGGATCTGATTATCTTAAGATAAGATAAGATAAGATAAGATAGTCCAACTTTGCATCAACATGTCACAATCTGTGACATTTCTAATGTGTTGGTCACATGTCACAGTCATGTCACAGCTGTGGTCACATGATCTAAGCAGATGCAGAGGACATGCACATGCTACATGATTGCAAATCATATGCCAACAATTTTGCCAGTAGTGGCTGTGAGTCCATCCAGCCAAAGAGGAGCATCAATAAGGATTTAGATTCCCATGGTCCGACCAATGAGGAACTTGAGTGAGAGTGAAGCATGGCTGAGGAAAAAAGAATGTAAAAAGGAGGTCCTCTGACAGTTAGCTCACCATGTTAAATACTGGGTAGAGCTGATGCATCCTAGTGGATGGCTGGAGGTGATATGCCAGTGGGCCCACTTGGTGCTCAAAGACAAAGAGGCCAAGCTAGCAGTGCAATAGCTTCTTTGAGGGTTGAGTGGTGGTGATGTCCAACACATCTAAGTAGACTCAATCTTTGGGCTTATACTGAGGAGCAGGGGTCCATCTTTGGTCATAGTACTGTGTCATCAGGGCCCACTCTAGACCTTCAGAACATCCCACACTTTCTGTTTGAGCATTGTCAGAGGTTAATGTTAGCTCTGATCCTCCTGTACAATCATTCTCATGCCTCCACTACCCACTGATGCACCACACTGAGCAGTGGGAATCTGTAAGGGCAACCTTTGGAGTTGCAGCCTAGTCATACAACTGGTAGAGAGAAATTCAAAGAAGGAAGTGACCTCCAAAAATCTCTGGAGATCTCTGAAGGTCTAGAGCAAGCCCTGTAGATCCTGGAGAATGGCACAAGGGGGTGGACTGAAGTGTAGGGGGGCAAAGCAAGTAGAAGTCAGTGTGGACCAAAAATGGAAGTTCCTTAACAGATTCCTTAGACTTGTTCTCTTTGGAATCCCCTCTGCCAGGTGATTAATTACTACTGTACCATTGTGACCATTTCTAATACAATCTTTGAATTCCCCTCTGCCAGTTGTGTGATTGTGCTGCAACTCCTGGAGGTCACCCTTACAGCATTTGTTTTTGGATTGGCTGCCCTGTATCTTGAATTCTTAAATTGATGGCCCAAAGGGTTGATGTTTATCACTGTTTTTGTAGCATAGATGCAATTTGCAGCTGTACTTTCTTTCAACAATGACAATTGTCAATCATGATGTTTGTCTTCTGTGTGCCTAGTTGAGCTTTGAACTCCTGCTTTAGAAATGATCAACAAATATCAATGATTGTAGCCAAAATGTCAGGATCACCATACAGCACTATAGATATACATGCCTTCTATGAAATAAATATTGAGGCAAGCTAAGAGATAGAGAGATGTAAGGCTTTAGTTGGCATAGATTGGTGTCCATGGAACTTCATCCAACTGCAATTAGCATTCAGAAACCTGTGGAAAAGTCAGTATATGTGGTTCAATCAGAAAGAGGTATACCATAAAACAAAACTATTGGCATTCTATGAATCCAATTCAAAAAATATAATATATTCTGACCAATTAATTTTCCATTCTTTGGGAGTCATAATTGGTGCTGGTAGAAGACTATGGGCACTGTCTGAGGCCGTGGTAGAGGGTAGGAGGGAGGAAGGTAAATTTTGCTCTGATTGAACCTAAATGAATTTTATATCAAAAATTTAGCTGATCAATATGACAGAGAGCCATATCATGGGTTGTGGCATGTAGAATGAGCTACATTACAATCTATATCTCTGGACAAAATATCTGATCTGATGAGTGTGATGTATTTATATCAGATCCTAGTACATCAGAGTATGGTAGAGCCATGGTTAGAAAAACAGCCAAGACAAATTATGCAATCGATCTTTAACTATAAGTTGCATTGGGCTCAGTCACACTCATGCACACTTGTTAGAAGACACTTACTTTTGGTCCACACTGACTTTCCCTTGAGGCACTTCACTACGCTCCAGTCCACCTCATGCACCACTTCCCAGGATCTCTGGAGCTCGCTTTGAGGATTTCTGGGGGTCATTTCCTTTTTAGAAAACCCCCAGAACTTCCTGCACTTCCTGTTCAAGCATTGTCCAAGGTTCAGGTTAGCTCTGGTCATCTATACAGTTGTTTTCACGCCTCTGCCACCTGCTGATGTGCCGCACCAAGCAGTGGGGATCCTTAGTGTCATGACCTGCTACCAACCGCCAGTACTCAGCTCCAGCCCCAGGACTCCAACCTCTCCAAACCAGCCTCTATAACCATCTTGGGCCTGGACCACTACTCAACTAGCCACCTTGGCAGCCCCCGGCCATCACTGCCCATCACTACCACCAGCAACTGACACCCTTGATATGCCTTGGCCATCACTGCCTGTGATTGCCACATCAACACTGGCCCCAGCTATCCCCAGCACTTCCTTCAACTGCAGCTGCCACATTAGCGCCAGCACTGGCAGCCCCTGGTGCTTCCCCTGGCCTGTGCTGAAGCCTCCGCCAGCTACCACTGAGACGCTTATCATGCATCATGACCATGCATTACTGCCAGTCCAACCCCCATATGCCATATCCACTCGCCTCCTCACTTCACTGCCATTCCATGCCTCTGCGCTCCCAAAGCAAGGCCTTTCTTTGAGGAGCTTCTTTTACACTGCACAACATGCACTGACCACCACTGCTGCCTTGCACAATTCCCAGGCTTCACCTTGAGCCCCAGTGCTGTGACTCATCACTGGGGCCCAGACCTGTGCTTCAGGGCTCCAGTATATAAGTCGTAGAGTAGCATCTTGTACTCAAGTCTTGATATTGCCGTACTTTGTCTCCAGTTTTGTGTTTTGTTTTCTGTTCCCTAGTCTTGTGTGTTCTGGTTCCCATTTTTGACTTATCTCATTTTGTCTCGTACTTGTCTCATACTCATCTCATATCATCTTGCTTCACTCATCTTTACTTGTCTCTTACTCTTAATCTAACTCTGCTTTTCCTCTTTTTCTCTGTCTCAAGCTTCTAAGTCTCTCCTCTCCTCTTCCTTCTCTCGCCTTCATCTCAACTTGTTCCATTTTCCCTTCCATCTCTCATCTTGACTCTTTCTCCTTTTGGCTTGCTTAGATCTCCACCCCTTGCCCTTGATCCCAGAACTCGCTAAGTTCCCTCACTCGCCCTGGCTACTTGTTCACCTACCCTGGGACTCACTCACACCCCAGCGCTCATCTTCTCCACTACCCTCGCATCTTCAGAACTCACACTCACCCTGGCACTCATCCTCCAACCCCCCTTCCCATCCCTGGCACTTGCATTCTCACCCCAGCATGACTGGTGATCACTCACTCAACTACTGCTTGCATCCCCAGCCCCACCCAGATCTCACATGCCCTGTGCTCTTAACAGTACTGTTGCGTTTGCGGACATTGTGTGTGCCCACATAAGGATTTGCCCAGTGGACTGAGCCCCCGTGGTCAGTGGAACCTGGCACTTAGACTTTTTACTCTGCTAGTTGATTAGTTACTATTGTATCATTGATTATCATTCCTAATATAACTTCAGATTTCCCTCTGCTAGTTGTGTGATTGAGCCACAACTCTTGGAGGTCATCCTTACAACACTCTTATCACAAAATATATAAAGTTTATTTAATTCTTAAGATTTTTGTATTCAAAACACATTGAACAGAAACCAAAGAAAGTCAAATTAATACTAATATATTCCTAATAAACTTCCTGAAGACAATACATGAGCTTCTGAGCCTAAGAGCTCCACTCTCTGGGGACTCCATGCCATGGCAAGCTGATTGCTTGCCCCATATTCCTCAAACTCTCTCTCTTTTATACTTCCATTATCGGCATCATCACTTGGCATGTCTAGACCTTGCCGGTGGAATGGTTTAGCCCTTCTCCAGCTAAATCCATTCCTCTGGTCCTTATTCTGGCCATTCTGTCCTTCCTTTTGGGCCTCCGCACCTTTGTGCCTTCCTGCAGGTGTCTGCATACTCAGTGGGCTGGGCCAGGGTCAAGTGTGAGCAGATGTGGTGGTTGTAGCAAAAGAAAATGTTTATTTGGTTATGAGTGATGCCTCATCAGGGATCAGTGATCCATGATGGCAGGCATCACCAAGCACAGCCACACATCCAGCAAACATTGGATCATGATGGTGTGATGGATCACTGATTTCATCATAGCAGCGACAAGTGCCAGTCCCCGACTCATACACACCATCACTGTCACGACCCGCTACCGACCCCTGGGACTCAGCCCAGCCCCAGGACTCCAACCCTCCCAAAACCACCCCCACGATCACCCTGGGCCCAGACCGCTACCCGGCCAACTCCCTCGGCAGCCCTCGGCCATCACTGCCCATCACCGCCCGTCAACACCACCAGCCACTGCCACCTGCAGCATCCCTGGCCATCACCGCCCCTCACCACCTGTTACTGCCACAGCCGCTGCCACTTGTGGCATCCCCCGGCCATCACCGCCATGACTGCCACATCAGCGCCGGTCTTGGCTATCACACCGCCCATAGCCGCCACATCAGCGCCGACACTATCCATCACCCCTGGTCTGTGCCGAGACCCCCATCATGCATCACGATCACGCATCACTGCTGCCTGACCTCTGCACGCCACGCTCTGCTTCTGCTCCCTCCTCACTGCCCCACCACCACTGTCTCTGCGTTTCCAGTGCAAGACCTCTGCACCACACGATGTGTCTCAACCTCGCCCTGCTCTGCATGGCCCCCAGGTCTCACCCCAAGCCCCGGTGCCACGACCTGCCACTGGAACCCGGGCCTGAGCCCTGGGCCCTACATACTGCGTAGTATATAAATTGTAGAGTAGTAAGTAATACTCTAGTCTTGATATTACTGTAGCCTCATATTGTTTGCTGTGTTCTCGTCTCTGTCTCATTTTCTCACGCGTCCCGGTCTCATCATTTCTACTTGCTTCTTTTTCTTATTGTAATCGTCTCATTTCGTCTCTCTACCTCGTCTCTACTCACCTCGTCCTCTAATCTATTCTATTCTGCTCTCCTCTCCCTTTCTACTCTAAGTTCTCTTGGTTCTTCTGTTCCCAGCCCCTCTTCTCAACTTAATCTATTCCATCTCCCCTTATCTTATCTCGACTCTTTCCCCTTTTGGCTGCTTAGCTTCCCCGACTCTGTTTCCATCCCCGGGACTCGCTAAGTCCCCACGCCCATTACCTTTCTGAACCCTGGGACTCGCTCGCTCACTGGTGCTTGCTTGTCCCATCCTCTTGTACTCCCGGGACTCATGCCAACCCCCGGCACTCGTTCTCCACCCTCCCCGGCACTCGTCCACTCGCCAGCACTACTGGCACTCCTCTACATACCGCTTCTGCCCCGCTTCGGTCTCCTATGCCTTGCACCCTACCGGTGCTCTGCATCTGTGGACACGGTGATCACCACGTAAGGTATTCGCCCAGTGGACTGAGCCCCCGTAGTCAGTGGAACCTGACAATCACATGGAATAAAATTATTATTCACAGACCAGCTGCACAGCCCTAATATTACGATAGTGTAGTTATTACTGCGAGAAATATCTCATGTACACAATTTCCTCACACAAGCTTGCCTACATCGTTGTTTTCACCATCACTTCCTCTTCTGTCGCCAGCAGAGCCCTGATCAGGGACATCTTTTTGTTAGAATTCAACCTCAGAATGTGGCAATGAACTCTATTGATGAATACCTAGTAAATAACATGTAAGTTAATTCTACTGGTAGTTAATAAATATGTGTATGTGTAAGTATTAGAGAAGACGTACCCTCAGAACGTGTCAACAAACTGAGGGTACTGAATGTCCATGGCAGTATATATGTGTGAATGTAGGACAAAGCAGTCATTGATAAAGCAGTTGGTGGCCATGTGGCCATGGCATTGTGGCTGTGGTACCCTTCACATTATCACATCTCCAACACTTTCAACTCCACCCAGAGAGGGTTTGAACACATTGGGGGATCCCCTGGATCTGAGAAATCCACATCAGCAAGTAAGATAACATCCCTGTGCATTGTGGCTGTGCCTGTGGTTTGGTCAATGTCACAGCAACAGCACTGTAGTCTGCCACTTCTTTTTCCATTGTTGGTAAGTTCTGGTAGTGTTCTATTTTAGACGGTTTTTGACCATTGAAGACAGGAACTAGAAAAAGCAGATCAAACATATAGTCAAAGTGGGTGTACACCAGGATTCAATAATGATTTGCAACATAGCATGCTAAAAGCACAGTAGAAAGTTGTAAAGGAAAAAAAGGCAAATTAAAGAGTCTGTGTTAGTGACACTTTGAAAAGGAAAAAGTAGGACACACAGTCAAAAAGGATTAAGTGAACAAAGAAGAAAAGAGAAAAGAGTTGAGAGGAGGTAATGCAAGGCAAAATTGGTGAGAAAAGGTGTTAGAGAGAAAAAAGTAGAAGAAAGAGAAGATAAATGCAGGAAGGTGGGAGGTCGGCATCAAAATGCAATCTTGAATGTGCAAGAACAGTATCAACATGCAAGAACTTGTTGAAAGTGAAGGAGTTAGATAGCAGAACAGGACTTGAAGTTGAAATGCACATGAAAATTGGTCCAATATCCAAGTGTAAGTGAAGAGCAACT
This sequence comes from Termitomyces sp. T69sscA, assembly GCA_017657225.1. Classification (NCBI taxonomy): domain Eukaryota; kingdom Fungi; phylum Basidiomycota; class Agaricomycetes; order Agaricales; family Lyophyllaceae; genus Termitomyces; species Termitomyces sp. T69sscA. The sequence continues at coordinate 1,295 of JAGGAQ010000640.1, read as the reverse complement.
GAGCAAGAGGCAGGCTGAGCAAGAGAACCAGGCAAGGAAGGTGGACAAGGACACATGTGGATCACACAGGAGATCTAGGCAGAAGGTTGCAGGAAAGAAATATAATGATTTCTTGAGTTCTGTGACAGTTCTTGAGCTTTGGTTTTACCTCTTGAGAGTGAGAAGGGCCAAAGTCAAGCTAACTACAAGGAGCTAGTGAGTAGATAAGAGAGTAAGTAGAATTATTGAAATGACATAAGAAGAGTGGGAGGGGATAAAAATATGTGATGTAATGTGTATCTAATGGGTGGTACTGTGAGCACAGACAACAAGGTTCTCATCTCTGTGCTCACAGGTATTTAATATAAATGTGACAATGAGAGAATATAAGACAAAGGAAACTGTGACCAGTGGCCTAGGGTCAAGTTTGCTAAGTGTGACAAGTAAAAGGGTGATCTTGTCTTTGGCCTGAATTAACCCTGAGCAACCTCCCATCAACACTTGTCTGAATCAAATTTCCAGGACATCATGTGAACTGACACAGATTTGGCAGAGGAAACATTGTTTTACCTTTGACAAAGAACCCTTTTATCAGGGGACTTCCATTTGACTTCTGTTTTTGGCACCTCACTATGCCCCAACCCACCTCCTATGCCACTTCTCAGGACCCCTAGGGCTTGCTCTAGACCTCCAGAGATCTCCGGAGATCTTCAGAGGTTGCTTTCTTTTTAAGAAAGCCCCAGAACTTCCCACACTCCCTGTTTGAGCATTATCCAAGGTTAAGGTTAGCTCCGGTCATTTGTACAGTTGTTCCCATGCCTTGACCACCTGCTGATGCACCACACTGAGCAGTGGGGAATCCTTAGACTTGTTCTCCTTGATTTTCCCTCTGCTAGGTGATTAGTTACTATTGTATCATTGATTATCATGCCTAATATAACTTTGGATTTCCCTCTGCTAGTTGTGTGATTGAGCCACACCTCCCAAAGGTTGCCCTTACACCTTTCTCTTACTTACTTATATTAGAGAGTCAGGAATAATAGCATTGGGCATACTCAAATGAGTAGAAGAAAAAATGGGGCACTGTGAAGGATGTGGATGCAAAAGTAAAAAGTGAAGAGTTTGTTTAGAAAATTGTTGAGAATTAATAAGATTTGAATTATAAGTAGGAAGTGTAAGTAAATTTTGTAAAAGCAATTTATGCTCACTTGCAAATAATGAATGAAATATAGGATTATCAGGAATAACAAGGCAATTGGTATTATCTTGACCAAAGGATTGAAGTAACAATTTATAATGAAAAGTATGAGAAGAAT
>JAGGAQ010000639.1:0-11214 GCA_017657225.1 Termitomyces sp. T69sscA | reverse complement strand
CTATCTTCAATGCATCAAAGTCAAAGGCATCTCTGCTAAGGTGAATGTAGGTGAGGCAGGACTGGAGGAAACACTCCTTGGAAGTGTAGTCACCATCATATGTGTCCAGGAGCACCGGATGTGGTATCTGCGCTTGGGGACCTGTCAGAACCTCCAGAGCTACTGCTGGGACTGCCAGGGCTGCCAGAGAGGGCTCCGCCATTAGAGGTGGTGCGGTGCAAGGGGGTAGGCACTCTAGTACTGCCTGAAGTGACTGAGAAATGTGATTGGTGGTTTGGTGGAGGGTGGAGAGTTCAGTTGTGTGGTGGGTGAGAGAAGCTTGGGTCAGTTGCACCTGCATCTCTAGATGTAGCAAGCAAGTCCAGGCCTCATCCTGAGGAGCCAGGGCATCCAAAGGAGTGTCTGGATTGGTAAGCTGAGACATAGAGTTATACAAGTGTTTGAGCCTGGTGGAGAAGTGACAAATAAGGGCCTAAGGAGTCTTGGCAGGCTATGAAGGACTTCCAGACCAGAGTTAGAAGACTTGTTCTGCTGTAAGGGCAACCTCCAGGAGTTGCAGCTCAATCACACAACTAGCAGAGGAAAATCCAAAGTTCTATTAGGCATGATAATCAATGATACAATAGTAACTAATCACCTAGCAGAGGGAAATCTAAAGAGAACAAGTCTAAGGATTCTTACTGCTCAGTGCAGCGCATCAGCAGGTGGCAGAGGCATGAGAACAATTATACAGGTGACCGGAGCTAACCTTAACCTTGGATAATGTTTGAAGAGGGAGTGCAAGAAGTTCTGAGGCTTTCCTCAAAGAAATGACCTCAGAGATCTCCAGAGGTCTAGAATGAGCCCTTGGAGTCCCAGGAAGTGGCATAGAAGGTGGGTTGGGGTGTCATGATGTGCTAAAAGTGGAAGTTGAATGGAAAGTCCCCTGACAGGTATATGTTGGCACACTATGACTTTGTAGTCAACTGACTCAGTCAGCATCAGCATAGAGGTCACCAACCCTTGGGCTGCCTTACGCTTGAGGTGCTCTTTCACCTCTAACTCAAAAATGCAGACAAATAGTTTGATATATTCAGTCAAGTCCTGTGTAGGCACATCATGGCTTCTATCAGCCATTAGTTGTAAGTGCTTTACTACGTAAAGCTGCAGACGTTTCCATGTCAATTCCTTGGTGATCGCTGGGTGACAATCCAATACTAGTTGTAGTTGTATTGCTAGGGTTGATAATGACCGTTTGTTCTCCTCCTTGTCTACTTGTCTGAGGAGCTCATTTCAGCTTTCAGGTCTAACACCTGCCTGAGGCTCTTGTGCCTCACCTGTGGCTTTTTGCCCCTTCTCTCCTTCCCTTTTACAGCCCCAGGCGGCTGGTCCACATGCTTCTTTGCAGTCATGCTAGTTCCAGTAGCCCATTGATCTACCAGCTTGCCTTGCTCTTTAATCAACTCTTGCCTTCTTGGTTTTCTTCACTTCACATTTCTTTCCAACATCCAACATCTTCCTTTTTTTCTCTGTCACTATAGCCTTTTTTGTAAGTTTGATTTCTTCATGCTTTAATGCAATGACCTCAAGATCCTCATCATCATCCCACACCTTTTTGCTTTCAACAATCCATGACTGTCACAATCCGCTACTGACCCCCAAGACTCAGCCCCGGCTCTGGGACTCCAACCCTCCCCAAAACAATCCCCACGACCACCTGGGCCCAGACTGCTACCCGGCCAACCCCTCAGCAGCCCCCAGCCATCACTGCCCGTCACCACCACCAGCCACCGCCACTCCTGGCATCCCCTTGGCCATCACCACCGTGACTGCCACATCAGTGCCAGCTTCGGCTATCACACTGCCCATAGCCACCACATCAGTGCTGGCACTGGCAACATCCGTTGCCCCCGGCCCACGCCGAGACCCCCATCACACATCATGATCACGCATCACTGTCGACCAGACCTCTGCACACCATGCCCCTTTCCTGCTCCCCTCCTCACCGCTCCGCCGCCACATGTCTCTGCGTTCCCAATACAAGACCTCCATGCCATGTGACATGTTTCAACCCCCACTCCGTCCTGCACGGCCCCTGGGTCTCACCCCAATCCCAGTGCTGCGACCCGCTACTGGAACCTGGGCCTGAGCCCGGGGCCCACCCACTGCATAGTATATAAGTTGTAGAGTAGTAAGTAGTACTCTAGTCTTGATATTACCGTAGCCCCATACTGTTTTGTTGTGTTTTGTCTCTGTCTTGTCTTCTCGCATGTTCCGGTCTCTTTATTTCCACTTTGCTTCATTTCTTATTGTACTCACCTGGATATGGCAGAGGATCAGCTTCACAAAATTTGCCATGCCCGTGTTGTGATTGATGGCATAGTGCATCAACTCCTTAATTCAGTGAGCAAGTCTATGATCTTTAGTTATAATGACTCTGTTTATACTTTGAAAGCATTGTCCAACTATGCTAGAGCACTCCCTTCAATCCCCTCTTCTATCTTAGTGAGTCCAACTTTCTCTTCATCACTCTCTATTCATTTATTGACATTTTATCTGATTAAGGGACCAATCAGTGACAAATTATGATGCTGGAGCTCCTAGTATGGTCCAGGGATTGTGCAAGGCTGGTGCAAGTATTGGCAGTAATTGTATAGCATAAAGAAAACTTTCAAAGGAAGGGGTGTTGCTTTGAGAGTGTGAGTAGGGAGGGTTTATAGAAGGATGGTGGGACAACAAGTTGCATGGGGGAGGTGAATGTTGGGATTGGAGTGATTGGCCACCATGAGCACGTCACAACATCACAATATCACAATGACCCTTGCAGATGTCACACCACCATTGTTACAATAGAGACAAAGGATTGAACTAGTTTATATACCATACACTACAGTCTAACACCCTCAGTCATTAATTATACGGACTGAGGGTGAGTTTCCATTTTTATTCAGACATATCTTATACACAATACTTACTGTACCTACCAGATTAGACACTAATTGTGTCTGTATATATTTAGGTCTCCATGTATACCAGATTTTAACAGTGAAATGATGAATGGGCTGTTAGGCTTTGCTGACCATGGAGGCTCAGACCACTGAGTGATTCCTTACTGAGCAAACACAATGTCCATGCACATGGTGAGTACTGTCAGTGAGTGCAGGGCATGAGAGACTGAGAGGCGGGACTAAGGAAGTGAGAAGATAATAGGCAAAGGAGCACCAATCATGTTCAGAGCAAAGGGTGCAAGGGCAATGCCAGGAAGCCAAGAGGATGCTGAAGATGGCAGTGGGTTGGTGCTGATGCAGCAGTGATGGGCAGTGATTGTCAAGGGAGTGCTGGGAGTAGTGGTGATGGGTGCTGAGGGAGCCAGTGTGCAATGACCCAGGTGGTGTGTGTTCCTGGGATGTTGTGGAGCTAGTCCAAAAAGGTGGGGGTCCTGGAGCCAGGGCTTGGTACCAGAGGAAGGTGGTGGGATGTGACATGGGCCATGGACCAAGGAATGATGCAGGTGATGATGGATGATGTGCAAGTTGTGATGCATCACCAGTAATTGGTGATGGTCAGGAGAAGCATTGGTATGGGCCAAGAGAAGTGCCAGAGATTGCTAGGACAGGCACTAATGTAGCACTGATGAGCAGTGATGGCCAAGGGAAATGCCAGAGGTGGTGGTGATGGCCAAGCATGTAGCAGGCTGGGTGGTGCACATTCCCAGGACTAAGTGAGACTAGCTGGGGAGGTGAGACCTCAGGACCAGGGCTCAGGACCAGAGGTAGGTAAGCGAGTTGTGACACCGATCTTATGAGGGTCATACACCATAATTTGATCAAAACAGGAAAGAATTGATGCCATTTTATTCCCATATGGATTCTTACATTCAATATTCATGAAATAGTTGATTCCAAAGTTGATTTGAAGCATTATTAATGCATGTATTTCCATCCTTATATCAAGAGGAGAATTTTTGGATAATATAATATATTCAGAACTTGGATATCAAATGTGACATTGATGTGACATGATCTTACTATGCCTAGCAAGCCCCTTGATATACTCAAAGCAGGCCTTGAGGTGTTCTTCAACCAGAGTACCAGATGTTGTTGAGAAACAACTTATACAAGACACAGATACATAATTCTTACCTTTATTTATTTTTTCTTTTTGGGTACTTACTGTCAGGTTCTGCTGACAATGGGGGCTCAGTCCACTGGGCAAATACCTTATGTGGTGATCACCATGTACACAGACACAGAGCACCGGGAGGGCGCAAGGCGTAGGAGACCAAAGTGGGGCGGGGGCGGTATGTAGGGGAGTGCCGGTAGCACTGGTGAGTGGGGCAAGTGCTGGGGAGGGTGGGGGATGAGTGCCAGGGGTTGGCGCGAGTCCCGGGGGTACAAGAGGATGGGACAAGCGAGCGCTGGTGAGCGAGCGAGTCCTGGGGATCAAAGAGATAGCAAGCACGGGGACTTAATGAGTCCCAGGGATGGAAACAGAGTTGGAGGAACTAAGCGGCCGAAAGGGGAAAGAGTTGAGATAAGATAATGAGAGACGGAATAGATTAAGTTGATGAGAGGAGTCAGGAATGAAAGAACCAAGAGAACTTAGAATAGAGAGGGAGAGGAGAGCAATTAGAATAGATTGAGAGGACGAGGCGAGTAGAGACAAGATAGAGAGACGAAACAAGACAAGTACGATGAGGAAAGAAGCAAGTAGAAATAATGAGACCGGGATGCGTGAGAAAACTAAACAGAGATGAGAACACAACAAACAATATGAGGCAATGGTAATATCAAGACTAGAGTACTACTTACTACTCTACGACTTATATACGACGCAGTACATAGGGCCCGGGGCTCAGGCCTGGGTTCCAGTGGCAGGTCGTGGCACCGGGGCTTGGGGTGAAACCCAGGGGCCACGTGAGGCAGGGCGAGGTTGAGACATGTTGCGCAGCATGGAGGTCTCGCACTGGAAACGCAGAGACACATGGTGGTGGTGCGGTGAGGAGGGAGCGGGAGCGGGGCATGGCATGCGGAGGTTGGGTCAGCGGTGATGCATGATTGTGATGCATGATGGGGGTCTCAGCACGGGCCAGGGGTGACGAGTAGTGCCAGCGCTGATGCGGCAGCCATGGGCAGCGTGATAGCTGAGACCAGCGCTGATGTGGTGGTCACAGCGGTGATGGCCAGGGATGCTGCACGTGGCAGTGGCTGGTGGCATCGACAGGCGGTGATGGACGGTGATGGCCAGGGGCTGCCGAGGGAGGTGGCCAGGTAGTGGTCCGGGCCCAGGGCAGTCGTGGGGGTTGTTTTGGGAGGGTTGGAGTCCTGGGGCCCGGGCTGAGTCCCGGAGGTCAGTAGCGGGTCGTGACACTTACTGAGTGTGCCACCAAATTGGGTGCACAATCAGTATTTGCAAATCTTTACCTACAAACCTTATTTTTTTTCATGTAGATAATCTAGGACACACAAATGCCACCCTCAGTCAACCATATACATCTTGGAGTGACTGAGGGTGAGCCGATTTACTTACTTTGTACTTAGGATTAGACTCACCAAACCCTGTAGACTTACATATAACTCTACAGGTAATAAACTCAGTCGACCATATACATCTTGGAGTGACTAAGGACTTACATATAACTCTACAGATGTATTTTGGTGAATTGCTCAATGAAGTAAATGAGATTGTTATGCATGACAGTGGAGAAGAGGAGGAAATTTTTCAACCAGTTATGGAATAATGGGAAGCAGAAGAGAGCAGAGATTGGTGAAAACAATCTGACAACCAAGTTGAAGGAGAAACCTTCTTGCCATGATGCACTACAAACTGTGACAACGCTCAGGGATTATGTTGCAGATATGGATGCAACATTTGCATATTGATACATTCCATGCCCTTTGATCAAGTGCCAGGACTAATGATTTTGCCACCAGGAACTCGTAGTTATATAATGAGTAGAGTTACAAGAATAATGATATAGTTTTAGCCTCAAAAAAGCCTATTCCATGACCTTATAACAATCTCTCTTGTAACCCATAATCACCATAACCCACAGATTTTGGCTTCCATCAACTGCTATGGGTTATGAGAGAGTTGACTGTAGTCCTAGTACATGTGACATACACTATATGATCTGTAGATTTCCTGCTGGACTCGGGTCGTAATGAGTCAATATGTAATGTGAAATCAATAAACAGGCTGACCCCCAGTCACCCTAAGACAGTAAGAACAACTGTAAGAACAACTGAGGGTGGCCATACATATTATTTAGGAGAGAATCATTAAGGTTCAGCCGAAAAGATGGACAAATACGATTGTGAGCCAAGTGGCGAATAGAGTCACCTAGAAAGGGAAATAAGATAAGATAAGAGAAAGTTATGACCCATATTGTATAACCATGATGGTAGAATGCTACTGTAAACAATTCTTAGTCTACATCATAACTAGAAGCTCTCCTACAGAACACGTTCCAAGTCCTTGTGCAAGACTAGCAACCTTGAGGGGTTCCTAACCCTGAACTCATGAATGTTTTCCTTGACACAAACCACATCATTGTCAGGTTCCGCTGACCACAGGGGCTCAGTCTACTGGGCAAACACCTTATGTGATGATCACCGTGTACACAGACGCAGGGCACCGGGAGGAGCGCAAGGCGTAGGAGACCGAAGCGGGGCAGGGGCGGTGTGTGGAGGAGTGCCAGTAGCGCTGGTGAGTGGGACGAGTGCCGGGGAGGGTGGAGGATGAGTGCCGGGGGTTGGCGTGAGTCCTGGGGGTGCAAGGGGATGAGACAAGCGAGCACCGGTGAGCGAGCAAGTTCCAGGGATCAAGAGATAATCAGGCGCAGGGACTTAGCGAGTCCCGGGGATGGAAACAGAACCAGGGAAGTTAAACAGCCAAAAGGGGAAAGAGTCGAGATAAGATAACGGGAGATGGAAATGATTAAGTTGAAACGAGGAGCCGGGAACGGAAGAACCAAGGGAGCTTAGTGTCAGGTTCCGCTGACCATGGGGGCTCAGTCTACTGGGCAAACACCTTACATGCTAATCACCGTGTACACAGACGCAGAGCACCAGGAGGGGCGCGGGGCATAGGAGACCAAAGCGGGGTGGGGGCGGTGCGTGGAAGGGTGCCGGTAGCGCTGGTGAGTGAGACAAGTGCCGGGGAGGATGGAGGACGAGTGCTGGAGGTTGGTGCGAGTCCCAGGAGGCAAGAGGATGAGACGAGCGAGCGCCGGTGGGCGAGCAAGTCCCGGGGATCAAGAGATAATCAGGCATGGGGACTTAGCGAGTCCCGGGGATGGAAACAGAACCAGGGAAGTTAAACAGCCAAAAGGGGAAAGAGTCGAGATAAGATAACGGGAGATGGAAATGATTAAGTCGAAGAGAGGAGCCAGGAACGGAGAGTCAAGAGAACTTAGAGTGGAAAAGAGAAAGGAGAACAACGAGAATAGATTGGAAGTACGAGACGAGTGGAGACGAGACAGAGAGACAAAACAAGATGAGTACAATGAGAAAAGAAGCAAGTAAAAGTAACGAGACCAGGACGCGCGAGAAACAAAACAGAGACAAAAACACAACAAACGAGACGGATTATGGTAATATCAAGACTAGAGTATCTACTTACTACTCTACAACTTATATACTACGCAGTACGTATGGCCCAGGGCTCAGGCCTGGGTTCCAGTGGTGGGTTGCAGCGCCGGGGCTTGGGGTGAGACCCGGGGGCCGCACGGGACAGGGCGAGGTTAAGACATGTTGCGTGGCATGGAGGTCTCATACTGGAAACGCAGAGACATGCGGCGGTGGGGCAGTGAGGAGGGAGCGGGAGCGGGGCGTGGCGTGCGGAGGTCGGTGGCAGTGATGCGCAATCACAATGCATGATGGGGGTCCTGGCGCAGGCCGGGGATGATGGGTGGTGCTGGCGCTGATGTGATGTGATAGCCAAGACCCGGCACTGATGTGGCGGTCACGGCGGTGATGGCCGGGGAGTGCCACGAGTGGCGGTGGCTGGTGGCGTTGACGGGCAGTGATGGCCAGTGATGGCCGGGGGAGTTGGCTGAGTAGCGGTCCGGGCCCGGGGCGGTCGTGGGGGTGGTTTTGGGAGGGTTGGAGTCCCAGGGCCGGGGCTGAGTCCCGGAGGTTGGTAGCAGGTCGTGACACTTAGAGTGGAAAAGAGAAAGGAGAACAATGAGAATAGATTAAGAGTACGAGGCGAGTAGAGGCAAGACAGAGGGACAAAACAAGACGAGTATGACGAGAAAAGAAGCAAGTAAAAGTAAAGAGACCGGGGCGCACAAGAAAACGAAACAGAGACGTGAACACAACAAACAAGACAAGGTTACAGTAATATCAAGACTAGAGTACCTACTTACTACTCTACAACTTATATACTACGCAGCACGTAGGGCCCGGGGCTCAGGCCTGGGTTTCAGCAGCGGGTTGTGGCGCCAGGGCTTGGGGTGAGACCCGGGGGCCGCGTGGGGCGGGGCAAGGTTGAGACATGTTGCGTAGCATGGAGGTCTCGCACTGGAAACGCAGAGACACACGGTAATGGGGCGGTGAGCGGGAGCAGGAGTGGGGCGTGGCATGCGGGGGTCGGATCGGCAGTGATGCGCAATCGTGATGCATGATGGGGGTCTCAGTGTGGGCCAGAGGTGATGGGTGGTGCCAGCGCTGATGTGGTGGCTATGGGCGGTGTGATAGCCAAGACCCGGCGCTGATGTGGCGGTCACGGTGGTGATGGCTGGGGGGTGCCACGAGTGGCGGTGGCTGTGGTGGTGACAGGTAGTGATGGCTGGTGATGGCCAGGGGAGTTAGCTGGGTAGTGGTCCGGGCCCGGGGCGGTTGTGGAGGTGGTTTTGGGAGGGTTGGAGCCCCAGGGCCGGGGCTGAGTCCTGGGGGTTGGTAGCGGGTCGTGACAATCATACAGAGCGTTATGAATTGGGTTCTTAGTTCCATGGTTCTGACCCTGACAATTTATGAACAGGCTGAGGTCAAGACAATGCCACTGCTAGGTTTGCACGTACCTTTGGGGTTTTCGTCTTTGATAAGATGGCAAATAACTCTCCTTTAGGAAGGATCATTCCATTGTAAGTCGTGCTCTCCTTGATGGCAACAATTGTGTCATGCTATGCATAGTTCATTGAATTATGAATGATTATAATCAAAGGATGATATTACTGGCAATGCTTTATCCAGGTCGCAATTCTGTGGTATCACAGGAATCAGGTTGGAGTGTTTACAGAGGCTTTCATTAGAGCAAGTAATTTTGGACAATACACCCAAAATCGAGTCATAGACAGTCAACTGTAATCTTCCTTTGATCAGATAGCCAGTATTGTCAGGACACAGTGTTTCATTAGTGCCCTGGTGAGTGAAAGGAAATCAGTATAGCAATCAGTAATCATCAGGGATTGTGTCATACAGTGAGATTAAGCGTCTGAGCATCCAAAACGGTCACTTTAGAACCTGCTGGGAGTTCTTGAAGACTCTCCAAATCAACGCCGTAAGTGCGACGATCAGTAGGCAATCCAAGGTCTTTAATTCTAACAACAACGGGCTTGGTCATTCTGCAAATGGTATTGGCCTACAAATTGGACAGCATACATGTGCAAGTCAGTAACTAACTTAATGTTCAGATACATTAGTGGAGAGTTGTATGGACGTTGTAAATGTCAGATTTGCTTTCTGGAGTGACTGGTCATTTCATAGCAAGAAGAATAGAAGTCTAGGTGAAAAGCAGTGGATGTAGGTTGCCTTCTTTGGTTGGACCAACATAGGCTTATAAAGATCAGTGCTCCATGAGATTTTATGCCTGGTTTGACAGAAAAGGAAAAGAGATCTTGTGTAACTCAGGGATAGTTCAAGTGATCATGACAAAACCTCTGGGCTTGACATTAATCTGATCTGGATGCCCATACGCCGGTTCCCCGTGAGCGCCAAAATCTAAATATGACTGTTGTTTCTCATGTAAAGGTACAGAATATAACCACATGGACATAATCAACAATGCTTCATATTCTAACAAGCGTCCAAAGAGCAATAATTGGGTGGATACTGATTAAGTATTGTGTACACTATCAAGAGATTAGCATGTGGAGTCTACCAAGAAGCAGATTGTTCAGTTGCAGGACGGCCTTTTCAGTCAGACAAAGTATTCCTGTTATCTGATGATCTAAAAGATGATAATGGGTCATGTGGTTGTGTAGAGTATTGTGTTCATTCTTCCCACTCAGCTTTGACATGACACCTGTTTGACATGTATAATAGATTGCTGACTGTGATTGTAGGCAATGTGTGCATGAGGGGAACTCCATGCTCAGGGTTGCCGCTGGCAGTGAATTAGTAGATACGTGAATAACATGGACCAGCAAATCAGTGTGAACCAACAGTCAGTGCGTTTGACATGTGTTGAACTTGTGCACATTGGAACTCACCCTCATTGTATTGTAACGTACTGTACAAATCGCTGAGGATCAAAATGCCAACTTTTTCACACTTCTCCAACAAGAGCGCACTGAATGCCTTCAAAGTTCAGGTCTGAATATCCACTCTTGACAATATTGCTGGTGGTACTTCTCATATGCCAACAAACTTTTGCTTATTTCCAGGCGTGCAACACAGGTGCGGATTTTTCAGCCTTTTATTTTTGTCATACTCTTACTATATTATGACTATCTATGCTTATAAAACAGTGGTTGAATAAACGTGTTGCAAAACTTTGTGTACCACCTTCTCTTCAAAATTTTCGCCTCTCTCCCCTCTCAGCGCATCAAACTAACTACTTCTGCTGAAAAGGACGTTCAGCTTCCTTCTGATATGTAGACAGAATCTTGATCTAAAAATCAACCTTTTCTTTTGTACTTGCAACATAATTTACTATTACTATTATGCTTACCTTGTTCTTTTATATCACAACGAGTGCTACGCTGTTATATATATGTGTGTGTTTGCACTTTAATGAGTCAGGGATGGCGCTTGCCGCCACATGATACGATCAAGATATTTGGTGATTGGCTAAATGCAAATGGAAATAAGTAAGTACTATCATGTGTACTGAGTTGCAAAAACACAGGGAGTTGCAAAATGTAGTATTTTAAAAGATCGACACACCTCTGCATCTGATCCTTTTTAGCTTGAACACAATGATACTAGTATTCTTTGGATCTTGAGTTTGGCGTGAATTGGGGTCGACATTATGTTGTGATTGCTTGATCACTGGGGAAATTTTTGCAAT
>JAGGAQ010000638.1:0-11216 GCA_017657225.1 Termitomyces sp. T69sscA | reverse complement strand
TAACGATCCATCGCTGCCAGCGATTTACAGTTAGCCAGAGGTTCCCATGTGGTGTCCCCCAAGCTCCAACGCACCTCGAACTCGAGGTCTCCAGACTGAGTCCAGCGATGACCTATGAGGTCATCTACAAACCATTCCTGGTCATCGGCAGTGCCAAAGTCATAAGATTCTGGTGTTGCGCAATTTGGGAATAGCGCATTGTTACTCGCCAAATAAGGTTGCAAGAGCAACACATGGAACTTCGGTACGATTCGTCATGCCTGCAACGCAGTCAGCAGCTCGAGCACATAATTTGACATGCTTGGCTCAGCTTCCAGGACCTTATACGGTCCTACCCATTTAGGGCAAAGCTTGCTTGCCCGCCCCTTGGGCAAATTCAAGTTCTTGGTGGACAAATACACCAATCCACCCTTGTCGATAGCTGGTTCATCTCCCCAGCGGTTATTAGCATGGCACGTCTGGAAGATGCAGGCCTCAATGATTGCATCATGTGCATTCATTGGAGGCGCTGCAGGCGCCTCTTCTCGCAATTGTTCCGTCTGCCTGGTCACTGTGGACGGGCTCACTCCTGGCTGCATTGTTGTCTGTTCTGACAGCGCTTCCTGAGCTTGCTTAGCTCCTTGCTTGGGCTGCATCGTCCGGAACGGTGTGCTATGCGCTAGCGCGCTACCCTGAGTCGTGTCCGCATATTGGACAGATCCACCCATTGCCCCTGATGAGCCCGTAGTGTTCTTGGGCAAATTTGGGTAGACCAGCAATGCTAGATTTGTTGCTGGGATTGACGATCCCGATGCAAATGAGATGTCCCCTGGTCTAGAACCAGGGTTCAATATCAATTTCATCTGTGAAACGGATAATCCCCCCAGCATACCAAAACTCTCGCTAATGTCGTGAGTTATTTGATCATCCCGCTTGGGCGGGGGCTGGTATTTCAATGCTGAAGGCGTCTCAGTAGCAGAGGAGCCAGCATGTGGCTCCACAAGTCCTGGTGGTTGGCCACCTGAGTCAGCCATGAGAACTAGTTTTTGACGTGGCAGAAAAGAAGTCGCAAAGTTTGATGTGTGTTGCCAAGTATGGTAACAAGAGCCCAGAGTCTAAAGCCGATAGCAGAAGATTCAAAAAAATGTAGCTGGTGGCTACAGATAGAACAATCTTGCGTGCTTCACGCAGTAGCTGAATCAGACTGAAATATCAGATTAGACTAGATACGTTGTGAATACAAGATGTTGTCCTTACATAATCTACCAACATGCGTCATGGATGTGCGGTACAGTCCATATATGGCAATGAGACGCGATGTATTGTGTCTCGACTAAGTCTAAATAACCCGCTGGTTACATCACTCTAGACCTCTGGAGATCTCCAGAGGTCATTTCCTTTTGAGGAAAGCCCTGGAACTTCCCACACTCCCTGTTCAAACATTATCCCAAGGTTAAGGTCAGCTCCAGTCACCTGATAGTTGTTTCCATGCCTCTGCCGCCCACTGATGTGCCGCACCAAGCAGCAGGGAATCCTTATACTTGTTCTCTTTGGATTTCCCTCTGCTAAGTGATTAGTTACCATTGTATCCTTTATTATCAAGCCTAATATAAGTTCGGATTTCCCTCTGCTAGCTGTGTGATTGAGCCACAACTCCTGGAGGTCGCCCTTACAGAAATTGAAAGCCATGGCCTTTTTGGCTTGAGAGGCAGTGGAGGTGGCCTCAGTATGTTTGGGTCCTTGTTCTTTGCATTATATGACTTGTTCAAAGCTCCTCCCATTGGCATCAGATTCAGTTTAAGATCTGACTTGCTGTCAGACTCTACTTCAGTGGAAACCCACTTGGCGTAGCCTTGCTTCTACTTGTGCTTAGTTGTGGGGATATCTTCATTGGTGAGATTGATAGCATTGGCTGGTAAGTTTTGGCCTTTGTCAAAGCGCACATGGCAGCTGCTGAACTCCTTCTTAGTAGCAACATCTAGGAGTTGATAGGCCTTCTTTCCAGTTAGAATGAGCCACAACCCCTGGAGGTTGCCCTTACAGATTAGAGATAAGGGTGCAGAGATCTAACTGAGCCAAAAGGGGAAAAAGTTGAGGCAAGAGATACAAGGGGAAATGAAACAAAATGAGACCAAGACAAGAAGAGAGAGGGAGAGAGAGAAGAGAGTAAAAGACTTAGAGACTTGAGGCAGGAAAGAGAGCAAGCAGAGATTGGATTGGTAACAATACAGACAAATAGAGATGAGAGATATGAGGTGATATGAGGCAAGTACAAGACAAAAATTAAATAAGTCAGAAAATGGAAACCAGGACACAAGAGACTGGTAAACAAGAACAAAACACAAAACTAGAGACAGAAGTACAGCAATATCAAGACTAGGGTACTTGATGCTACTCTATGGCTTATATACTGGATGGTTGGTAGGCCCTGAGGCACAGGTCTGGGCCCCAGACATGAGTCACAGCACCAGGGCTTGAGATGAAGCCCAGGGATTGTGCAAGATGGTGGCGATAATCGATGCATATTGTGCAGCACAAAGGAAGCTCTCAAAGGAAGGCCTTGCTTTGAGAGCATGGAGGGATGGAATGGCAACAAGGTGAGAAGGTGAGCAAGGATGGAGCATGGCATGCAGAGGTCAGACTGGAGGTGATGTGTGGTTGTGATGCATAATGAGTGTCTTGGTGGGAGCTGGGAGAGGCCTTGGCATAGGCTGGGTAAAGCACTGAGGCTTGCTGGGGCAGGTGCTGATGTGGCAGCTGCAGCTGGGGGAAGTGCTGGGGATAGCCAGGGCCAGCGCTAATGCGGTGGCTGTGGACAGTGATGGCTGAGGGGTGCTGAGGGTGGCAGTGGCTAGTGGCAGTGACAAATTGTGATGGCCAAGGGCTGCTAAGGTGGTTGGTTGGGTAGTGGTCCAGGCCTGAGACGTCATAGAGGCTGGTTTGGGAATGTGAAGGTCCTGGGGCCAGGAAGGTTGGTAGCAGGTTGTGACAAAGAAGAACTTAGATACTTAGGTGGAGAGAGAGAGAAGCAGAGAATAGAATGAGAGAAGTACAAGATGAATAGAGATGAGGATATGAGACAATATGAGACAAGTACAAAATAAGATGAGAATGAGATAGAGTCAAAAATAAGAAACTGGGACATGAAACATGAGACCAAAACATGAAACATAACTGAAAGCAGCAAACAAATGAGCAAATATCCAGTCTAGAGTATTAGATACTACTCTACAACTTTGATACAGTAGATGGTAGGTAGGGTCCAGGCCCCAGTGATGAGTGACAGAATCAGGGCTCATGATGAAGCCTGGGAATCATGCAAGGCAGTGGTGGTTGCCAATGTAGGTTATGCAGTGCAAAGAAAGCTCCCAAAAGAAGGCCTTGCCTTGGGAGCAGGGGAGGTATGGAATGTTGAGGAGGCAAGGGCAAGGATGAGGTGTGGTGTGCAGAGGTTGGACCGGAGGTAATGTGTAGCGTCTCAGTAGGAGCTGGAGGTAGCCTCAGCAAGGGCTGAGGGGAGCACTGGAGTTTGCCAGGGCTGGCACTGATGTGGCGGCTGCAGCTGAGGAAGCACTAGGGATAGCCAAGGTCAATGTTGATGTGGTGGCTGCAGGCAGTGATGGCTGAGAGGTGCCAAGGGTGGTGGTGGCTGGTGGCAGTGATAGGTGGTGATGGCTGGCCAGAGGGTGGCAGTGATGGTTTCTGAGGGGTCACTTGTGTAGCAGTCTGGGCCCAGGATGTTGTAGAGCTGGTTTGAGGAGGTGGGAGTCCTGGGACCAGGGCTGGGTACTGGAAGCAGTTGGCAGATCATGACAAATCCCTCCTATAGGCATTTGAGTGTAGGCAACATCCTTTGGAAGTCAGAGGGGCTTGATGTAGGGCCTTCGAAATTCTGCAGACTGTACTTGATGCAGGTTTGGGGTTGACTGAGTGTATGGTAGATTTGTGGGTGATCTGAGCTTGTGGCTGATTATCCAGGGGGTCTGCCTTGGTGGTCTGTTTTCCAACCTTGGGGGCTAGGGGAGTGATGGATTTGTTGTCTCTCCCCATTGGGGTGGGGGATGAGGGGATCTGGGAGTTGATTGTGGTCATGTCTCCATCTAGGTCTATACTCTGTGCATAGTCTGTTCCTATTGTCAATTTTGAGAAGTTCAGGGGGGGAATGCTAGAGGGGTGGGACTATACTGTTCACTTTCTGGCTCCTCCATATCCAAGATGATATCTATTTCTGATGACCTTTAGTAGAAGGTTTCAAGAAAGTGTTTCCTCTGATTTTTAATATGAAGGAGGAGCTCACCATTTGGTCTCTGTGAGTCTTTGCTCTAAGGCCCTTCTCTTTGTGTGTAACACAAGCTGGCTTGAGAAGCTCAGTGGCAGCAACCAAATGGCCATTCTGCATAATCAAGTGGAGATGTATTTTGATTATCTAGGATGCTAGATGAGCAGCATAATCTCCTAATGAGCTTGAATTCCACCTTTTAAATTTACATTTGTCTTGTGTTTTAGCAGAACTTATAAGAACAACCTCCAGAAGTTGCAGCTTAGTAACACAACTGGCAGAGAGGAATCCAAAGATATATTAGGTACAATAATTGATGGTGCAATGGTAATGAATCATCTGGCAGAGGAAAATCCAAAGAGAACAAGTCTCAAGTTCCCTGCTGCCTGGTGTAGTGCATCAGTGGGTGGCAGAGGCATGAGAACAATTGTATAGATGACCAGAGCTAATCTTAACCTTGGATAATGTCATGATCACGGCATCACAACACTGGATACTGCTTAAATAGTGCCTGCAACATGTCAAGCCAGGCTTGACATTGCGGCCTTTTAGCTCAGTTGGTAGATCACTTTTATTGCAGGCCTGCTAGGTAATTAGTTATCATTGTATCATTGATTATCATTCCTAATATAACCTTTGGATTCCCCTCTGCTAGCTGTGTGACTGAGCCTCAACTCCCAAAGGTCACCCTTACAAGCACCCACCCCACATATCCTTCATCTTGGATGTGACCGGTGCTACTTGCCCAGTGCCCTGTGGCATCCCTGGCCCTGCCACTTGGTCTCTTATGCCCCACACTCATCAACAGTACCTGCTGTGCATGTAGACATTGTGTTTGCTACATAAGAATTTGCCCAGTAGTCTGAGTCCCTGTGATCAGTAGAACCTGACATCTATCTCTCATCCTGGGATGTGTCTGTCACTGCTACTTGCCCTGGCCCTCCGCTTGTCACCCCTAGAACTTGCTTACAGTCTCAGTGCTCTTCTCTCACTCTCCCACACATCCCCAGTGCTTTTCCCTCACATACACCAATCCTGGACATAACTGGTGCTTCTTGCCCTTGATCTCATTGTGTCTCTGGCCCCATCCTTTGGTCTCCTATGTCCTGCACTTGTCTTGTGTTCACCTATTAAGGACTTGTCCAGTGATCTGAGCCCCTGTGGTCAGCAGAACCTTACATTTTGGTTATGAGAAGTTTGACTGTATTATTGCTCTGGGGAACATGTTGTTCCCAAATTATGGCCATATATTCTAACTACCTTTTTCGTGATGCTATGTATGAATAACACTGAAAACAAGTGAAGGAGATGGAAACAAAATAAAATCGCAAAAACCGGAGTAGAGTACTAGGTACTTTACTCTAGTAATGTAGTTTGCCAGCGGTATAAACAAATTTCATTATCAAGTCAGATACCAACACCAACACCTGCACCAACGTCGAACTAGTGAGCATCAATGACTTCATTGTCATTGTTGACGAGGACGAGCGTACATTATGTGAGCAGCCAAAAGTGCAGGATGGCGTGTCGGATTCGGTCAAAGTTGATCCCACTGATTTGACCGAATAAGGAAGGAACTGATTACTCGACTCGGAGTTGATGTAATACTGACCAAACCTCTCCTGACACAAGAAAAGCCTCTTGCAATTTAATCAATCAAAGAATTGTAGATTGTGTTACAATAGCCGAACCCGACGTCGCTTGGTGTCGAGAAGCCACTCGCTACAATCGCCCGCGGAATGATCAAACAGTTTCCACATACATACGTCCATGATATCTGGAATTGAAAATTCCACTTGACAGGAGGTCGATGATGCATGAATCATGCACCACTAACGGAAGATAGTAATTCGACTTTTCTGAATTTCAACGGGAACTGTTTTAACCCTTCTCAAGCTTTTAACGTCCCTGACCAAGCCGTCACCTGATCCGAACAATCCAGTATGTGTTTGCAAACCGCAGTCTGATGAAGTAATAGGAAATTGTGGCCACAGGACCGCAAGAGAAATTATCGAACCATGAGAGGCAATTGCAAAGTCACAAAAGCAAAGTACCACAGCAGGAGGCAGATAGACAAAAATCCCAGAGACCAGGGTAGTTCAATTTACGAGAGTCTCCAACGCATCTATCTTGTCAATACGTCTTGCGCATGTGGTAGCGTACCTATCTGTGCGTTCGGGATCATAAGATCCTACAATGGTGAGCGACGACGACGACGAATTGATGGCGTTTATGCTCAGTGGTTGTCGTTGATCGTGAGACTGTACTGTTACTAGAGGATAGATCGATCCTACCTCAATGTTATAGTTGGGTGCTTTCCTGGTGAGGGCGCAGAGAGAGTAGCTTCAAGTAGTGTTTTCGGGTCGTTAAACAAGTCCAAGGGATTTTTCATGTCGTATTCGGCATATGAGGCCTGACAGATCGGAAAAGTCGCGTATGTGGGAGTATGCCAAAATTTTGGCATAGAACAACACTGCTAGAAATTAGAGTTAAGGATGTCCTGGAGTACGATGACATGGGGATATCTTGTTATCACAGCGTAATATATAACTTGTCGGCATCATAACAATTACGATGAGGTCGGCCGGAAATGCCAATGTGTGGGAATCAAGTCCTCACGGAGTGCAAAACTCCTTACAAGTTTGTTACTCAGTGGTCTAACGACGATGTGTATAGCCATGAATATTCCAACTAATACTTACATCATGAGCGCATCTGAGATCAACCTGCAGACAGGCAGTCCATAACTATTCAAGGATAACCAATCCAATCGTCAAAGGACACCCCGGGCCATGTTCGAGTACTCTCATGTGACTCCATGACAACATTGAATTTAATTGATTGATCTTCCAGTCAGGACAGGAACCGACTCGGGTCGGTGAGTTGCTATCCTCAACTACAGGACACGACAACTCCTGGAATTGCCTCGGGTTAACATATAGCACCTCCATCGTCAAGTTGCTAGTGTTTAATACTGTTGGTTGACAGTTGTGACAAGAATCTATCTTGTCCGACTCCGACAAGATGGTATTCCGAAGATCCTGGGAGGAATCGTACATACATTCCTTGAAGCCTTTTGACGTACGTAAAAGTAATTGTATCACTTTACTCTGGTCCAGTACGCACAACCAAAGACCGCACTAATAATTACTATCTTCTCTCAGTTTATATATAGGCACACATATGACCTTATCTCAGGCTCGTTACACGGAGGTAAGTCTAAAACTGTCTGACAACATTGGTGCCGATATCTTGCTGATATCATGCATTTCTGGTCATCTCTTCATATAGCTCAGCCCTCGACATACGGTTGGCGACCATCCATGAAGGAACAGAGGAATGCGATGCAGCACGATGCAATAGCAGAGGTTCCACAGTATACCTTTTACCAATGTGCAAGTCAAATCGGCACGCGTGATCAAACTGTCTTATTACTAGCTCTGAAGGAATAAAGTTCGGCCATAACACATGGCTACGTTCTCCATGAAACATTTGATTGCTGTCGATTTTCTCAATCTGCTATCTCCTTGATCTTGTCGACAGGAATACCCCCAAAATTAATCTTCCAAATTTGTTAAGTCGCGCTGGCGGCCGAGTACTCTGGACAGACAATAAAAGGGGTGTACTTCCAGGCTCTTTGATTCTTCATATCGCCCATGGGAGTTGATTCCTCAGAGCCCGCCTCTTTTATCCTCCCGGCCAACCTTCTGACATGCTGCAATTACCCTCTGACCTATCACCCCAACGGCGACGAGATAGCGAAGCAATCTGTCGAATGGCTGGAATCTTCCTGTCCTGACCTGTCGACACAAGGTCGTCGTGCCCTCCTTGGCCTGCAGGCCGGCAACTTCGTCGCCTTCTGCTACAATACTGCCTCGTCTGAGCGCCTCCGTGTTGTCTCCGATTTCGCGAACTATCTCTTTTTTCTGTGCGTCCATATCTTCCCCTTCATTGGTTCAGCCTCGTCAAGATCGATGCAGGGATAACATCAGTGACGGCATGGTGACGCAAGAGTCGGACGTTAAGGCTTTATCCGAAGTCGTCATGGAAGCTTTGTCACCCAGTGATGTTCTTATGCATACCACTTCCCCTGAAAAGAAAAGACCCGCCGAGGATCCCGTTCCCGGAAAGCTCGCTCGAGAGTGAGAACCCTCTGAAATCAAGCAAGTCTTATCCACAAGGATTGACACATTTGTTGTAGCTTCTGGGCTCGCTGCATCGCTGATGCTGGCCCTGGTATGCAGGAACGTTTTAAGGAAGCGTTTAAACTTTTCTTTCGAGCCAGCCATATCCAGGCGAAGGGGCGCGACGAAGGTATTATCCCTGATCTCGAAACCTATATCAATTTGCGCAGGGACACTTCAGGTGAGCTTTCCCCGCCTGTATCTGTGATTTTATCAATGAACTTTGTGCTCAGCATGCAAGTGCTGCTGGGCACTCATCGAGCGAGCTTGTAACCCTTTCTGACTTATGCTCACACTAATTAGTGACGGTATCAGATATTCATTGGGTATTGATCTGCCCGCCTGCGTCGTCGAACATCATCTTATCCAGGAACTGAATCGCTGGACCAACGACTTTGTTGCATGGTCCAATGTACACTTACTTCCAATGGGTGTTGCGCCCTTGTTTATCTACTGTTCTTCAGGATATCTTTTCTTACAACGTCGAGCAGTCGAAGGGCGATACCCACAATCTAATTGTAGTACTCATGAAGCATCATGGACACACCCTTCAAAGCGCCATCGACCATGCCGGCGACCTCTGCACCCAGAGTATCACGGGATTTTATTGCGATTACAAGCGGCTTCCTTCCTGGGGCCCTGAAATTGATGAAATGGTTGAAAAATATATTGAAGGCTTACAGAAATGGATTGTCGGGTACGCCTCTCTTTTATTCTGGACGTTGTAGTAATCAATTATACAAAATTTCAGTAACCTCCATTGGAGTTTTCAGACTCACCGCTATTTTGGAACAAATGCCTCCGAGGTTAAGAAGACCCGTATTGTCCAGCTACTTCCTCGTAGAGCGTACATGGACTCCAGGGATGTCCACGCCTGACTGTGCATATGATCGCGTCACTTGGTTGGCATTCCACCGCCTCACTTGAACCTTACTTATGAATAATAAATACGTCCTAGTATTCTGCTTATTGGGTTGCAGCCCTTTGAGTTTTATACTCAGCACTTAGGTGGATTCCTTTACTACTGAACAAGACCTAATGAGATTGAAAAGGCAAGGAACCGACCTTCCATTATACATGTCACCATGTGCACTTACATCCATGGTGTCTGCGCGATCAAATAAGTCGTGAAGGCTGTTTGAATAGCCAAATTAATCTCAGTGACAGAATGAGGACTGCCTGAGGCCCGGACACTTCAAAGGAAATTCAGTCAAGTGTCCGGAAATACACGACTAATTTAGCGTTAGATTTCTTTTGTGTCGAAATTACTGTTGAGTCAGCAGCGATGCGCATGAACGTCCCAGTAGTCGGGTCTCCAGCTGCCGCAAACTTACTGATCTTGAAGAGGTTAGTGATACGACGGTGTAGCAATCTTAAGTATATGTACCTCAGTTCACCGGAAAGAACTCTGTTGACCTGTAGCAATCTTAAGTATATGTACTACAGTGGAAGTGAGTATCGGTAGGTGAAATAGATAAGTTAGACGTACCCTCAGTTCACCGAAAGAACTGAGGGTATCCATATATGGAAAGTATCTTATACTAACGTCCGGAGGACTGTGGCTGAGGTACTGCATAGTCTCGATCGGGGACGATCGAGTTTTGCGTAGAAAAGACGAAAAAAGGAAATAACCTTATGATGGCCGAGACGCCGCCGCCACAGCTTAGAGTCGTGTTCCAACAGACGGTGTGAAAGGCTGTCGTCAAACAGCCTCACTGTGGCCCAAACAGACAAGATAAAACACACTTCGTTTACTCGTGATTGGGACAAGTCTAATTAAATTTTAATCTAAAAAACTCACCTTCGTTTACTCGTAGTCAGGACAAGTAAACAAAGGTGAGATCTGAATGCTCTTGAGGCGGTGGTCACACGTTAGGTGTGCCGCAGGTGTAATCGGAAACAGCAGGAAGTGGAGCTGTGGAGCAAAGGTATGGAATTGTGTTGTAAGTTGCATGCAGCAAGCTTACACGGTATAGTAAGAATAAAATAAAAGAGAGCTGAAAACTGTAAGCCTCTGGAAAAACGCCAAAAACTGTAAGCGTAGACATACCTCATAGAAAGAGAACCTATGAGCCCACACCAATGGCGGGAGTGACACGTTGACAAGACAATGAAAGATGTCAAAAAGTCAGTCTGATGATAAGGGAAATTCCCAGGGTATGAGATCAATGATCCATCACCCCATCATGATCTCGACGATTTTTGGACAGGTGGCTGTGCCCAGTGATGGCTGCTATCACAGATCACTGGTCCATGATTACATCAAAGATCTCCATGATTGCATCACAATCTCGCGGTTGGCTGGGCTGGTGCTGTGCTTGGTGATGCCCATCATCATAAATCATTGATCCTCTGATGAGGCATCACGCACAACCAAAGAAACTCTGTTCTTGTAACTACAACCACAACCAGTACCCGTGCTCACCCATGACCCCACCCACCTTCACTAATACATGCACAGCCTGCAGGAGGACAAGGAGGAAGGGAAGGACAAGAAGGAAGGACAAGACAACTGAGATAAGACTGGAGGAATGTATTTAGCTGAGAGATGGCCAAATCATTCCTCCAGTGAGGCCTGGACATGTCAAGACTGTCAGGTTCCGCTGACCTCGGGGGCTCAGTCTACTGGGCGAATCCACCTTGCGGCTATCCACCGTGTACAAACACAGAGCACCGGGAGTAGTGCGAGGCGTAGGAGACCGAAGCGGGGCGGGGAAGGGTGCGTGGAAGGGTGCCGGGAGTGCCGGTGGGCGAGACGAGTGCCGGGGAGGGGA